>JBBYHL010267905.1:0-74343 GCA_038381835.1 Adansonia madagascariensis
AATATATTTTATTTAAATTTAATTATAATATATAATATTAATAAAAACTATTCTTTAATATGATAAACAGTAATTCTAGCTTAAATAGACAGATCTGGGCATGTTAAATAAGGGCCTGAGATTGCGATTTTAAAAAAATTTGGACCGCAGCCTAGCCCAACCCATGAGCAAGTTTAATCATATTTAAAATATAAATTACATTTTTAATATTCAATTAAATTATTAAAAGAATATTAAAATAAAATTCATTATTAAAGCTTTTGATTTATAAAAAAAATTATTTAATTATAATTTCTTCATATGTATTTTTAGTATTAAATTCGAGTTCGGGTTTAGGTCGAGTTCGGGTTTAGGTTTTTTTGGGTTCGGGTCATTTTGGGTTTAGGTTTTTTCGGGTTCGGGTCATTTCGGGTTTGGGCTATTTTGGGTACAGGCCATTTGGGTTCGGGTTTTTTTAGGTTCGAGCCATTGACTTTTTAGTCAATTCAGGTTCGGGCTCGGGTTTTTTGGGGTGGGCTTTTGGGTTCGGATTCATTTTACCACCTATAATTTTGTTTGAAAAATAAAAGGAATTTCTTTTCTTTTTTCAGATTTTATCAAAGCTCAAAGATAAATTGAATATATGTATACATATACGGAGACACGATCTGCCTAATTTGGGAGCTACTTTTACACTATACTTGTGTTTAAATCCTCACCTTGCTTCAGTTTTGTTATTACTTAAAAAATAATTTTTTAAAGTACAGTAGAGATATAAAATAACATAAATACAATATAAATGTATGAGGTTAATTAGTTATATGTATTATATTTTAAAAAAATGATAGTATCAAAATTTAATTCATTTAAGTTATATTTATATTCATCATTTATTTCATATTAACATATAAAAAGTTATAAATATAAACCTAACAACTCAATTCAAGAACTTATAATTTATAACATCATTTAATTTAGTTTCTTTTTTTTTATATTAAATCATCATAATATTTTTCTTTTGATTCAACACCCAAAGTTTCTAAAAAAATTTACTTACACCAATCCATCTCATATTATGATTCAATATTTTAATTTTTACCCATAATTTATCAATATAATAATTTTTTTATTTTATGTTACAAAAATGAGAATTAATATAAGCTTATTTTAGAAAAAAGTAATAAATAACAAATTATTACACGACACATACGTGACAAAAAATTGAGAATTATTTGAATAGTATCACATATGAACATGAAATGATATAAATAACTAAAATACAACATGATACAAAATAATATGATCACAACACTAATATACGAAATGTTGAAATTTATATAAACAAGTATAACACAAAATTAAAAGTTATTTGAATGATGCTAATTAAATCTAACAGTTTTGGACACCATACAGAAATAACTAAATACAAATACAACACAAAATAATAGCACTAATATCAACAAATACACCAATATGTCAAACTTATAAATTAAAAAAATAATTTTATAAGACATAGGTAATTATAAATATAGATTTTCATAATAATTATTTTATAATATAACTATAATAGGGTTAAGTATAAGTGAAAGTCTATCCAATACTAATATTAAAAAATTTGTATATGTATATTATAATTAATTATCATTTAATTATATTATACCTTAATTTTATTTTTATGAAAAAAATTAATCCATATTCACAAAGTGCGGGTAAAATATTTATCGTAATTATTTTTTTAGGTTTTATATTATTCCAGTGAATATTTTTATGTTTTAGGTTACATTAATTAGAAATTATATATTAAACATTGCTAAAAAAATAAAATCCATGTAAAGTGCAAAAGCGCACATATCTTATAGAATAAAATGAAAGCTATCCCCATTACCTGGCATGTGTGACAAGCAATTGTATTTTTTTTATAATTACCACATGTTTAATTAAATTTTAGCATATTATTAACAAATGAGAAAAAATTAAAATATAATATGATAAAAAATAATATTAACACGATATGAATAGATAAATAATGTGTCAGAATCTAAATAAAACAACTTATTAACTTGCTACAAACATGAATACAACGAGGCATGATGCAAAATTAAAAGTTGTTTGAATATATAGTTTCAGTTAGACTTATAATTTTCAAACACAACATGATTATTCAACATAAACAATATGCAAATATAATTAAAAACCACACAACAAAAGAAAATATGACTTAAATGCACAAAAGTGTCGAATCTAAATAAAATAAATTATTGATGCTTCAAAATTTATAAAAAGATATAATAAAAATAATATAAACATAGCCTGAATACACTAAATAACAATAAAAATGAAGAAAATAGATGAGATGAGGGCTGAAAAATTAACCATCAATTTCACATTAATTAACAAATTATCTCCAACTGAAAAATCAATTGGAGGACTACTTTAAATATATGTTATAAGATGTGTCAAAATTTAGTCTATGATTTTTTATAGAGTATTAATTTTTAGTTTTAATTATAAGTGTAATTCTTAATAGACTCAAATATAAAAATAAAATCTTGTCAAGTCTAGAGAAATTTCAGAGAGAAAAAAATTATTTCTTACAATTTTTGAATAAAAAAGGTGTTGTATCCCCTCAAAAAATGGGGTTAGGGTATCTCTATGGATGAAAGTTTCAATAATTCTTAAAAAGACTAGATTGGAAAAACTTAAATTAAAAAAAAAGGATTCAAAAATTTCTTGACAAAATGATATTTTCGGACAGATTTTGATAAAGTAAATGATTTTTGATAAAGAGGGAAGTCAATAAAAAACAATCATAAAACTAGAAAATTGATTCATGCCTTGATCCAAACCCACAAGGGTAAACACATTTTCCTTTTGAGTCAACAGGGTTGTTCGGGATGCTATAGAGACATCTGAATGCCTCGGAATGGAAATTTGAAGAAATAGACTGGTTTTGACAATTGTTGAAAACAGAGGACAATGTTGCATTATCCCTTTTCTCGATTTTATTTCGGACAAATTCAAAAACCCTAAGGGTTACGTGGGGTACCCATGGAAAGGTAACTTAGGGATTGATGGAAAATATTCCAAAAAATCCTTGAAAATCACCTTCTATGTGAAAATAATTTTTAAAATTGGTCAAGCATGGTACCAACAACACATGTAGAGAAAAGGTACACAAACTTTGAAAAACCGTTTCTAACTCATATGAAATCATTAAATCAAAAAAGATACCTTTTCGAAAAGAAAATTTCACTTACATTTTAGGAAAAATATTTTAAAAATTAAAAAAAAATACTTGATTGGCCAAAATGGGCCAAATAGAATGTAAATCATTGATTCCAAGGGTTCTAAATAGCGTTGGTTCAAAAAATTGTAACTCCCTCATCTGAAATGATCTAACAAACAAGCTATCTTTAAAAAGGTAATTTGAAGCCCTCTTTTATGAAAAATATCATAGAATTTATGAAAAATGTTTTAAGGTTCAAAAATGATTTTTTAAGTTGTGACTACAACGTTGTCAAGGCCAAAATAAAGGGTTTTTTTTTGTTTGTCCAAGTTTCTTAGGTATCAGCTTAGGCCATGGACATCTGAATGTTCATGACAGAAAGGAATAAGTGACATGGGCTTCATAAGCTCGTTCCACAATCCCGGGGTAGTTTGGGATAATAAAAGAACCTATTGGCCATGCTACAAATACAAGGACTCTAAGCAAAAAGATCTAGGCAAAAACAATTTTGGAAATTAAAAAAAGAGACATTTATTTTGGAAATAGACCATTTAACCTCAATAATCCTTGAATGCAAACATGAAAAACTTAATTTTTCTCAAAGATTAAAAGATCAATACAATAGAAAATCTTAAAATCCATTTTAATCCTCATTTGTTGAGGTTAATATCGCCTTAATTGAGGGTTTTAAGAAAACAGACATTTGACAATCAACAAACAAGCATTTCAACATACATTTGATGATCAAAGGATGATGTTTATGACAATAAACATGGTGAGCATATTTAAATATGTAAAGATGACATTTAAACATGAAAATGATGACAATATGTGAAGAGATGAGCATGAAAATGCATGAAGATAATTGTTAAATGCATGACATCAAGAAACATGCCATGGAAATTATGTAAACATGCTTGAACAGAGAAAAAATGCTTGGTGGATTTTATGATAGCATTAAAACTCATCGTCAAGATGAAACAAGAACATAAGAATGAAGAAACATGGTAAAGGGGTTAACAAAGCACCAAAATAACCTAAAACCTACCACATCCAAGGCCAATGTGCATGATAATCCTAAAATAAGGTCATGGCCAGCATGTTAGAGCTCACTAAATGATGAGAAATGTAAAAACAAGTAAATAAAGGAAGAAATGATAAGTTGTATACCCAAAGCTTTGAAAAGCTTATTGGTAGTGTTGAGCAGAAAAGATTTTTTACTTGTAGTTCACTTCTCAACCTTCCCTTGCTATCATTTCAGCAAGAAAAAATGGCTAAGAATAAGCTTGAAGGTTGTTATATCAGTGAAGGGATATTTTATGAAGAATGGTAGTGGTTTTGGAAGGTTTTAGGCTGATTTTGGATAGGTTAAAGGAGAGCTATAGAAATAAGGTTTTTTGGAGTATGAAAGTTAATGTAAAAATGTTAAAGGTTTTTTTTTTTTTAGCTAAACTCATAACATATCTTATATAAGATTCATTGTTAACTTTTAAAACTAAGAAAGGTGGAGTATTTGAGTCATTTGGGGTAGACAAAATGGTGACACATGATACCAGAAAGAAACCTTTCAGCATCTTATTTGCTGAAACATATCTTTGGTGATAGTAACAAACCATGCATAGGCTAATAATATGAGAAAGGTCAAGCATGCCTTTCATCAATCCATATTTTCTCATGAAATACCCTCATGAAATGCTCAATAGACCATTAAAAAAAAGCTAAAACCCAATGTTTAAACCCAAAAATGAAGTACATATGATTTGATGAAATTGTGTTTGATTTTGGATTATTTTTTAGGCTAGAGTCGTGACCAAATTCAAGTTTTAATGTTATGATATGAAGGGAGCAAAATGTCTTAAATAGACTAAAAATAACCTTGTGCTAACAGGCTTCTTGTATCAACACTAGAAACTAATTTTTGCTCTAGGTATTGATATTATAAAGCTAATATTGATACCTAGCCTTCCAATATCTATACAATAAACATTGTGTCGATACTAAACACAAAATTTCCCTAGGTATCGATACTTTTTGGCCTATATCAATACACATTGACACAAAATCATGATTTTAGATTCGTAACAACCTGGTATCGAAACTAAAGCCTATTGTATTGATATTACAGCTAAAATTTCCCTCAAGTATCGATACTTCATGCAATGTATCAATATATCTTGACCAAAATTCACGATTTGAGCTTTGAAATAACTGTGTATCAATACAACAACCTTTTGTATCGATATCAAAATAAATGTATCATACATAACCCTTTGTTTCGATACCTGCTCATGCAAATATGGATTTTACACACTTTTGGCTCCTTGGACACCTCACCTCAACTAGGAATGATAGGTGACTAACTTGTGCTTGTTCAAATAGCCTTAACAACATCTTGTATAATGGCCCTTGATGCCTTAAAGGACAACTGGGATAAATTATGTTTATTTGAAGAAACATTTACTTGCCTATAAATAAACCCTATGTATTGGTAGACATATCTAGAAAATTACAAATAGAATATTGATAGTTGTGCTACAGACTGCTTAATGCATATTAGACTGATATCATTAATGCAAAATGATATTAATCATTTGGCTTTATTGTATCTTCGAGGTTTATATACTGGTAACATTTTTGTATACCAAACTTTTGGCGAGGGTGAATAAAACCTTAAAAAAATGGCATTACTATACGCCTTGAAGCTTTTGTTAATTTCTCATTGTTTTTGGTTCCCCATACTAACAATTTTCCTATAATAAAACTGCTTACTACCTTTATAAAACAAATGAATATCCTTCCTATGCAAATCATAATGATCATTCATTTTTAAGAACCAAGCTTACCCTTAGTCATATGGGCTTGTACAAATCAAGAAATACACATTTTCATAGTATAGTTGTTTAAACTACTATTAAACCATAAAATACAATTAGAAAAGATAAGCTCTTGCCAAATGTACAATGAGTGGGGTTTATTATTCTAAACATAATGCTCATTCCCTTAACTATTGAACAATTTTGTCAAAGCAGACTCTGGCACACTCCAAATAATGAAATTAGTTTTAACTTACAGATGGCCACAATGTTTAATTCCTTAGGAGCTTGGATGCATAAAGTAAACAAAGCAAGTTTTTATTATTCAACTTTTACACCTAGTTCTCCATGTAACTTTTTAAAATTTTGAAATAATGCTAGGCAATTCATAATTGTATTTAAGTTGTCAGTGTTGTCAGAAAGCTAAAAGTAAATGCTCAACCAAAACTTTGAAAAAATTAAAAGTAAAGTTCATATCAACTTACCTCATCTGCTAGTATCCACTAATTAACCAATGAAAAAATAGCTAGTCTGTGTCTCGTACAACATTGTCTACTATTCTCTTTTGCTTCCAATCCTTATCTCTTTCCTCACTACCCCAAGGCTTTTTAGTGTACTTTGCAAATAAAATAATCAAATAATTCTAATGCCATAACTAAACTGAAATGAATCATAACAAATTTTTAAATTTTAGAAGTTGTAATATTAGAAGCAACGTAATGTTATAAGCAAGATAATTAAAACCGAAATCAACCATAACTAAAACATGTATTAAACAACGTGAATGTCAAAAAATAATTTATAAAGAAATTTGCATTCCTATTTATAAAACCTTTAATTTATTTTAATTTTTGATGATGGTAATGTTGTGGATATCTATTGCATTATATAGAAAAATTTTAATAAACTATATTCATAGACTTCATCTCATCAACTGCAACAAGAATGTCTTTCTCTTTTCGAATCCAACATTCTATTCTCCAAAGATTTCATCGCATTCCACATTTCTTTAGATTCTTTTTTTTTTCACTTTTTTCTCTGCTTCTAAACAAAAGGAAAGTTGAAAGATTTTTGTTATGCAAGTAATTACTACATACGCAGCATTGTTAAAATAACTATAGCAATGTTTAGGTTGATACCCAATCCTTTCACCTTATCCTTATCACACTAAGGTTCAAAATTTCTTGTTGCACCAGTTTTGACAACATAGTCTGAATTTTGTAGATCAGTCTTTAGTGCTATATTTGCAAAGCACTTCATGCTTTAAAATAAACCTAGATATTTGAATTCCCAAAGTGAAATGCCAAAAAATTAGTGAGTAAAAGCAATAAAATATTAAGATCTTAATCATCAATTAGTGAAAAACTCGAGAAAAAGTGAGGTTAAGAAAATAAAGCCATTAATTAAATCAATCTTGAAACTGGTATCGTAGTTCTAACTACAATGCTCAAAATCCTTGCCTGACATTTGCTCATTGAATGAACTAAACAACAAACCTCTATTGATACTTCTGTTTCTTCTTTTATTACTACATGTTCGTTGTCAGAAGCAAATGACATAATAAATACTTTTGAAAAACTAAATTAAAATTTTAATTTCTTTTAATAATAAAATGTAAGATTTTACTTTTCATGTATAACAATGATGTTATAATTAGTATTGCATTGTAATTATTTTCTCATCTTTAAAATTAATTAGCATAATTTGTTTTTCTACTATTTGATTTTTCTGTATAACAATTTTTATAAGCTGAAAAACAAATAGCAAAAACTAACAACCAAACATAATTTCACAAAGTAAAAGATAGGTTTTGATCGTTGCTTTTCCTACAATGCTTTTGCTTCTAATTGAAATTAGGATGGAAAATATACTAATATTTCTAACAAATTAAACTGAAGCTAGAATGTACCAAGAAAGCTTAAACTAACCTGGCTGAAACATCTTCGAAGCAAGAATTGAACTTGGTGCCTTCTTAGATGTAATTGCCAAATGTATTGCAATGGATGCTTATCAGAAGCATTATCCAAACCTTCATCAGTTCATCTATTGGTTCTTAGGTCACTAGCCGCTCGAAAGCTTCAATGAATTAAAGTCTGATGGGTAATATTCGTGTAAAAGTTTTCTTCTTTCCCATCTTTGAAGATCATAAAGACTATAATGTCAATTTTGATTGTGATTGGTGATATAAGCTAAAATTATGGTTTTCAAAAGATATCTGGGGGAAATTAGTTTCTACTAGTCTTAAAAAAAGGTAGGCAACGAGCACTTTTTCTCTTAGTTATATGCCAACGGTATATCAACCTTTGATTGATACAATTTTAAAAGGATATTTATATAATATTAAAAAGATACTAGGAGAAACCAAAATGCATTCATGCTAAACTAAATAAAATTAACTCTATTTATATAATTCTATATTAGCTTGAATTAAAGGAAGAAGAGCGAGAGAGAGTTATTCGCATCATTGTAGTAGAGGTAGTTGATTAGAACGTGACCATAGAAATTCAAATAGATGGCAAATGCGAGCACTGGTATCCTTTTCTATCTAGTGGATCACATCTAAAGTTCAATGAAATGAGAAACTGATTGGATCAGCCATGGGTAAAGTCATTAGCGGAACGTATTTTGAGAAATAGTGGGCATTTGCATTCGATTTTAGTTCGAAGATCAAAGCATCTATGAAGAATATAGTTGAAAATGTTTCCAGAAAAGAATTTTTGAAAATATTTAGTGGTTAAGGGAGATTTCAATCGTTAACTTTTAATACTTCAAAAAATAATTAACAATTACATACTTTGTTATCAAAAAATTACTACTTGCATAGTTAGGGCTCAACTAAATGAGACTATTAACAAATTTTATCCCCAAGTCCCAAGACATATTGGTCCAATAAATCTTAACCATATAACTATTGCTTCCTTTTTTTATTTTTTTTAGCAAAACTTCTAAAACAGGAAAAAATTTATATAAATAAAATAAGATTTAATAAAAAAATATATCTTGAATTTTAATAAAAAGTAAAAATTAAGCCTTGATATTATTTGTGTGTAAATAAAATTGTATTATTTTATTTTTGGATAATTATTATCATAAATTTTTAAAATAATGAAAAAAAGTTTCATTTAAAATAAAGAAAATTTATATTTATTTGATACTTTTGACAAACATGCTTATGATATTCCTTTAGATTTTCTTATAAAATAAGTCGTAGAACAAATAAAATGAATTTTAATTAATGCTGTTAAAAGTATTATTCTAAATTATTAAAAAATTTATAATCTTATTTATGCACAATAAAAAGTGGTGGCTTAATTTAATTTCTCATTAAGGACAAAGTGCATATTTAAATATAAATTTTGCTAACAAATATTTTTATGATACTTTTTAAATTTAATTGATAAATTATCTATTGTAATAACATTACATTAAACTCCATGGTTGAAAAGTTTGTCTATAATTTTTAATGTATTGGATGTACATGCTATTCTTAGATAGCGACTATTGAATACCCCTTGCAATATCCTTTATATTAAGCTTTAATAAAATATTTATAATATACGCCTTCTTTTTTAAGTATATAAAACTAAAAAAAACATAACGATTATAAAAGTCATGGAAATTGAAAAAATGTTTCCTAAAGACATTTTTAGATGTTGCGATATCTAGGAGCATTTTGAAAATGATTTTCAGACTAGTTACTAATATTATAATATATAATAAATTAAATATGGCAATGATGTTCAAAAGTCGTTGCTCATATAACAACATTTAGCAACAATTTGTTGTGTCGTTGTTTGTATAGTGCTCATTCACAACGGCAAAGGTTTTGTCGTATATAATTTTAGAAAAATAAGCGATACAATAATTTTAAAAAATTGTTGCAAATGTAATAATATTTCGCAACAACATTTTTAGATGCTGCAATATCGTTTTGTACTTTGAAACAACTTTTAGACATTATTAATATGAAAAAGTTTTCACACAATTTATGATCTTTGCAAAAAATATTTAATTAAATTAAATTCAACAACAACAATTAAAATTTGTTGTTAATATAATAATATTTAGCAATAACTTGTTTTATCATTATGCATAAAAATCACAACAACGAAACCTGTCATTGCAAAAAATCACAATAACAAAATCTTTCATTGCCATAAATTATAACAACAAAACTTGTCATTGCTATTAAAACCTTGAAATTAATTTAGGCAACAATAATAAGAAGTCGTTGCAACTGTTACAATTTACGCAATGACATGTGATGTTGTTGCAATTTTTTATAACATAAATTGCTATTGCGAAATTTGGTTGCTAGAACCCAATTTTCTTATAGTGTCTTCACAACAACAATTTTTCACAACACTTTTGAACATGCTTTTCTGAGACCTAGCTTTTTAACCAAGCTTTTTATATCAGCTATGCTAAACTAGTTATAGGTAATAAATACATGGCTTATATCCCTGATTGTCCTAATTTGCAACAAAAGAAAAGATATTTTAATTGAAGTTAGCTTCGATATCTAAGAAAAACTCTAAAAGCCAAAGAGTTTCTATATATTCACACAAAGCATCTCTATGAAAATCTTCAAAGAGCAAATGAACTACTTAAGCCTTATTTAAAAAAAAAACAATTTAATGAGCTACAAAACCCAGCAACTAATAATCATGTTAAGGAAATGACTCCTAAATATGCATAATTAATGGGACGGATCCAAATTTATGGTGTTTTCTACATCTAGTATTGAAATGTTTAAAAGAGCTCAAAATAACTCATATAAAAGCAATTTAAGACATATCAAAACAATGACTCAAACACTGAGAATGCATGACTTCACAAGTTCACTTTGAAACATATTCAAAATTAGAACATATAGCATTCAAATACATAAAACATAAAACATAAAACATAAATAGGTACTTTCAAAGCTTGTTCAAATGAGATTTAAAATTAAAGTACTTTATTTTGTGATCGAGCATATCCAAAAATCATAAAAAGTTCATTTTTAATTCCTCCTCGGAACAACTTAATAGAGATCAAACTCTCATTGATTTATGTAAATGGGTCAACCTCCCATAAATTGGTGCCACCTATTGGCTAAAGGTCCCTAAATATATATTACTTATGCACTAAATGGGTCAAGCTCCTTTTAATGAATCAAATGAGTAAAACCCATTAGTAAAATCCAAATAGGAACATCAAATAAAGGCCTCATGGTTGTACAAAAGAGGTAAAAAATCTTAAATAACTTCTGTATACAATTCTCATGAGTAATTATAGTACAAATAGTTAATGGCATTTCAAAATCCCATGCCTAGATCTTTATTTCATCCAAAAATATCAAATTTCAATAAAAGATAGCATATTAAGCATGCTAACCTTAAACATCTAATTTACATAGTATGAGTTTCAAATGATTTTAGTAAACCATTTTAGAGAATATACAACTTAGATATCAAAGATATGTTGGAAAGATACTATTATATATTCAAATGCAAAACAAATAGAATTTGACAAGATTCTCGAGCTAATTTTTAAAGGTTTCTAATGAAATAGTCTTAGTGTTAAATCAATGGAATTCATATGACCAACTTAGGTAAAAGAAAAATTAAGGCATAATTTACACATAGTTAGACCTACGAGTGCAATAACTATCAATTTTAGAGTTCATAATTGTCACAACATGGTCAAGACTTGAATCCTGACCAAGCCAGACTTAAAATGGCAGGCATAACCCTCATTCCTATATTTATATACATATTATTATTTTTTTTATTTTTTTGGACTACATCATTCTTTTGTATCTAGGGACAAGTCATCGAGATGAATTAATCACTCAACTTAACCCTAATAGTCATTATGAAATGACTTGTATTTTAGAGTTGCCACTAATCTATTTGGGTTATGTGAGATTGGTCACCTACTAGAATTCATATTTTGAGGGTTATGAAACCCCTCAAAGTAAACTCTAAGATCTATGATAATACTAGAGATCGCATAAAAGGGTTCGGGAGTCACTTACAATTATGAGTAAGGATATACTATCTAATGATGTCCGAAAATCAGTACCTTATTAATTACACATTAACTTAAATTTTGATTTTTATTCGGTTCCATTATATAATGTTTAATTATAATTCCCATACATTAAAATAATATTCTAAAATAATATTCTATATAAGAAAATCAGGTCTTCAATAATTTTGAAAATCAAAATCCCTGTCGTACTCTACCAGAGGATCGAAAGAACACGAAAGTTTTTATTATTCTCTTTCGTAACCCCGTGAAGAGCTGAAGAAATATGAAAGGTTATAAAAATCAAAATATCTTTTGTATCACACTGGAAAGCCAGAAGAATACAAAAAGTTTTATTTTACAAAAATTAAAAAATCTTGATTTTCTTTTTTGAAAAGAAATATCTTGTTATTAAAATAATCTCTAAAACCCCTCTCATATTCTGAGAAAAATTTCAAGTATAATTTTAATTTTGAGACATTGCCTTAATTTTATAAAAATTTCAATTTTATTAAGAATATTAAAAAGAACTGTGTTGAAACCCGGTTTAAATGAAAAGTTCTAAAACTGAATTCTTAAAACTCAAATTTTGTCAATAAGACCAAAATGCCCAAAGTATCTTTGACTTGAAAGTATCCTAGTAACTTTAAAGGACTTGGTTTTAATGCCAAATTACTAAAATGTCATTGAGTATACTTTTAATATAAAAGTATTTCAGCAACCTTAAAGGACTAAAAAACAGTCTAAAATGACAAAACATGTCCCTAATGTGTACCGTCAACATAAAAATATTCTAGTAATCACATAGGATTTGGTTTTAATGCAAAATTACCAAAATATCTATGGGGTATACCTTCAACATGAAAATATTTTAGTAACCCTAAATGACTCAAAAATGACCATAGAAGGGTGAACCTATCCTAAATACACATATTTGGCATAAAAGCATCCCATTGACTATATTAGACTCGATTTTAGGGAAAATTACTAAAATATTGTTAAGATACACCTTCGACATGAAAGTATCTCGATGACCCTAAGGACACTAAAATTATAAGAAATAACCTTTTTACCCCACATAGGTCATTTGGATTTAAGCCCCTAAACTTTTTCAAAATTACATGTCATACCTTCTCAGAGAACGAAAAGATACGAAAGTTTTCTAATATGTTACATCCCACTGGAGAACTAGAGGAATGCTAAAAATAATCAAATTGCTCTAAATTAGGAAATTTAATGTTGGAAATGACCATTTTGACCTAAAATGAAAAGTTTTATTTAATGAACTCTAGAGTTTCCTAACTTTGAATTAAATCCTTACATGAAATAAACTCATAATTAACATAAAATGTAACACAAAAATCATAGAAATCATACCAAATGACACATGAACAATTCAGCCAAGCATGATAGGCCTTGAAACAAAATATTCACTTTTAAAATTTAATCCCTAATATTTCCATAATTGTAAAATAAATCAAAAATATAAAAACGTTCACAAAAACAACACACATATGGTTCGGTTAAGGCTTGGAAACACCTATTCAAAGCCTTGAAACTTTAGGGAAAATTAGTTTTAGGTCCCAACAAGTTTCAAAAGTCACAAAATAATCCAAATATCACACATAAAAAAAATTGAATCCAAAGGCCTTAAGGTTCAACCATCACCCAAAATTAACACCAACAATAATTTATAAATACAACAATCATATATCTTATTTCTAGCAAGTTTATATCAACATGGACATGCAAAAAAAATCTTGAAAAATAAGCATATAAACAAGTTTTAACATCTCATTAGAAAGAAAATACCAAGAAAAATAGTGTCAATCCTAGTTATGTACATATGACAAAATCAACATCATCTGACAAAAAACAACATAATATCAACAAAAAACATTTTTCATGAAAAAAAATTAACTTGTCATTAAGGAATATTAAACAAAACAATTAGATCAAAGAAAATAGATCAAAACTATCATGCTTAGTCTTTCAACATGGATCAAAATTCATGAACTTAAGCATTATTTTGGCTCACCAACAAGAAGAAAAATGAATGGAATAAAGAAAAACTAAAACTTTTGGAAGAAATCTACCTTAACAAAACTTTAAATATCGAAAAATTTAGAATTTTTTAGTATCATTTTTTTTCAAAGCCAATTAGTATTTTAAGTGAAAAATCCTCCCCCTATTTATAAGGGGATGTTCGGCCAAGGTGGCTAGAAACCCCCTTGGCCGAAAATTATTATAATTTATTTTATTTTATTTTATTTGCTAAGTAAAATCAAGGATAATAATGCATTAAATTAAATATACTATTAGACATGACTCATCACTTTTAATGATGATCAAGATAAGATCATTTAACGGCATGGTTAAAACCAAACTAAATTGGTTATGGAAAAGTTAGAATCAAATTAGACTAATTTTCATGAAACTAGTTAAAACAAATCCAAAATTAAAACAAAATAAAAATTAAAATTAAAATTAATAATCATAAACAAAATTTTGGAAATGAAATAACAAAAACAATCTTGATTGAAAATCTAAAACTCGTGAAATTATATGAGAAAAATCCTTACAAAGAAAATTAATATACATATAAATCAAAACTATAAAATAAAATAGAGTTTCATAAACTGATTTAATATGAGTTTAATAAAAATATTTGATGAATTTTAAAAATTTTGAACTTAGAAAATTCCCACAAAATATTATAGAGTAGAAAACTCTATATCTTGGAAATAGAAAAATTCTAAAAATATGTTCAGATTTTATAAAATGAATTAAACTCAACACCTTAATAAAAATATTAATTTATAAATAATAAAAGATAAAAACTTGAAATTTAAAATAAATTTATCCTGAAAAATTTTTATGAGTGTAATACTCGAAGTACTGTGAAAAGTTCAAATTTAAGTTTCAAAATTGACAACTTGATACCTTATGGTAAAAAATACAAAATAAGATTTTCATTGAATATTTATGATTTTTTGGAGTGAGTATCGGCATAAATACTATACGAGTATTGGTAAAAAGATACGATGCTCAACTTCTTACTTTTTTATGAAAAAAATATCAAAAAATTCATAAAAATGGAAATTTTGACCATAATATCATCCGCAAAAATTGAATTTTCAAAATTTGACAAAAAAACTTAAAAACCAATTTTTCTTTTGAATATTCGTCCTTTTTATTTGAGATCGATCTTCAAAATTGCACTATTTTCTATCACTACATATACGATCATTTAAATATGAGGAAATAGTCTTGAAAATGTCCAATTCACCCGTAGGAGGTTGACCTTTGCTTGGGTGGCCACTAGATTCTCATTATTGGATATTTATGATATTAGAAAGGGGGCCTGAACAAAATTAAATGTCTACAATAATGTTCAGAAATATGATACTAAATCAAAGAACAACCTTGGAATTCATAGATTCAAATGATTCTTATGATTGGTATTAAAACAAAACTTTTAAACGAAGAACGAAAAATAGAACCAACATATCCTAAAGAATTAACTATAATTAGCGATTGGCACTCAAAAGTAAGTAAAAAAACACCTCAAACCTCCAAAATAAGATTTCATCTACAAGGTCAAAAGTCAACTCCAAAATAGTAAAACAATCGTAAACATAAAAAAAATTTGTTATGTTTCTCAATAGAAACGAGACCATTTTCTTTGATTTTATCTAATTGAGCATATTTTAAGGTGTTTAAACTCTTTTATGCTTAGTTATAAATTTTTAGATCAAGAAAAATATACTTGGTCATGAATGGTCAGATACAGATCTGACAAAATCTGACATGATTACATGACTCAATCATTCTCCTTACTCACTATACACTACTAAACAAAAAGATAGATATTAGATTTTCATTCTTACATATAAGCACCTCAATGGCTATATAATATAAGAGCTTTAATTTTCATAAAATATAAGCCCCTAAAATTCCATAAGAAATAAACTCTTCAATTTCTATAAAGTATAAAACCATTAGAATTTTTAGATTATCACAGCTAGGTCTGACATCTGTTTTGGTTGGAAATATCAAAGCAATCGTGGACATGCTCATTAGACTGCTATTAAAAGGATTCCTATATATGTTGCCTTTTCTATAGCTTATATATTAAAATCACCCCATAAGGGATGGGATGATGACATCCTTTTTTTTCCCTCTGGTTCATTGATTCAATTACAAAATTGGCTGTAGACATAAAAATATTTATAATTTATAGTGATTATCATATTTATGAATAAGAAACAAAAAATTTTTAACTTTTTATAACAAGAGATGGCGATGGATAGTGAAACATTGGTATCCAACACAAATTGATTTGTTTTCTATGAATATGAATATTGCATATTTGAAAATTATGTTTACTATTCATAAAAGTTTTAAAGATCCTTTGGATATGAACCATTGTATATCCATTATCTGAATATATTTTAACTTTAGTTCATATAGTGTCATATATCCAAATCCGTTATCCAAATTTTTTATTTATACGGATAATGGATTCGAATATCTGACACTATCCAATATCTATTTACATATTTAGTTATTATTTAATTGTGTATTTTTATTTTCTAAAAAATAAGATATTTAGGGAATTCAAATTTGACAATTATTACTTTTTAAATCAAATGCAAATTTGTGAAAAAAATACAAAATTAATTAATAAATAAAAATTATTTATTATTTATTATCATTATGGGATGAGATGATGCCACTTTTTTTCTTGTTAATAAAATTATAAAATGGGCTACACATATAAAAATATTTATAATTTATACTGATTATTATAAACAAGTATTAATAAAGAAACCAATAAATTTTTATTTTTTATAACAAGAAATGGTGATGAATAGTATAAAATTTGATATCCAATACTAGCCGATTCATTTTTGGGATTTGAATATTACATTTTGAGTATTGAATTTACTATATGTAGGAGATTCAGAGCAAATTTAGATATAAATCATTGGATATCTATTATCAGAATATGTTTTGACTCACTTTTTTGTTGTTAATAAAATTATAAAATGGGCTACGTACATAAAAATATTTATAATTTACAGTGATTATTATAAACAATTATTAATAAAGAAACAAAGAAATTTTTATTTTTTATAACAAGAAATGGTGATGAATAGTACAAAATTTGATATCCGATACTAGTTGATCTATTTTTGGGATTTGAATATTACATTTTGAGTATTGAATTTAGTATTTGTAGGAGATTCAAAGCAAATTTAGATATAAGTCATTGGATATCTATTACCACAATACGTTTTGACTTTGATTTGAATAGTGTCAAATATCCAAATCCTTTTTAATTATACAGATAACGGATTAAAATATCTAACACTGTCTAATATATATTTTAAATATTTTTATAATTTAATTTCATATTTTTATATTTTAAAAATAATTTAATAAATTTAGATATTTAAAGAATTCGGATTCGGCAAATATTGTTTTTCTGAATCAAATGCATATTTGTGAGCAAAAAATTTTAAAAAAATGAAAAAATTAATTAATAAATCAAAATATTTATTGTTTATTATCATTATCATAAATAATTATTCCTAGGGAAAGAATATAATTTTTTTGCTTGCAAAACGTGTATGAGATAAAAAAGGTTATTATCTACTATTATTACAATAAATAATTATTCAAAAGGAAATAAAGGAAGTGAAAATGGATTTTTAGTTATTTTTATCTTTTGAGAATTAAAAAAAAATAGAACAAGTAATTAGACAGTTTGAACTCTAAAATTGAGGAAACTAAAATTCGATTGGTAAAATAAATTGACTTGAGTTTTATTTTTATGAATTTGTCATTTGATTTTAGAAAAAGTTATTTTATAATTTTATAGTTTTATTTAGAATTGATTTGGTAATTTTTTTAAAATTTGTGAGGAATATGTAACTTGAAATTTTATTTTTTATATTAAAAATATAATTATTTGAATATATATTAAAAATTTTAAAAACATATTTAAATATATAATTATTATTTAATATAATTAAAATTATATAAAAAGAGTTCAAATTTCTAGTGGAGCAGGAAAACCATTATAGTTTTAATGTAATACTATCACTAATGCTTTAGAGAATGATGATTGTCCCTTTTCTTATAAGTTTAGAAAAAATTGAAAAATAGATTATTTAATAAAAATATTTATAGCTTAGGATTACTATAATTATAAGGAATTTTTAAATTTTGTGTAAAAAATAAGAACGAATTGCAGGCTTACTTAATGAACCAAAAAAAATTATTATTGACCATCATTATAATAAAAAATAATTATTAGTATGGAAAGAAAATAAAAGAAAAATTTTCGAGAGCATTACAAAGGGTATCAATTAACTAAAAATATTTTTAATACTGTTATTAAATAAATAATTATTAATGAAGTAATAGAAAAATATTTATATGAGAAAAAAGATTTTAAAATTATTTTTTATCATTTAAAAACTGAAAAAATAGGAGAAATTATTTGGTTTCAGCTCTCGCAACTAAAAAATTGAAATCCAATTTATAAAAAAAATCAACTTAAGTTTTATTTGTTTAATAAATTAGTCACATAATTTTAAAAAGTTAAATTATATATATTTTTATATTTTATTATTAAAATTTGATTTAACAATAAACTTTTTCATTTTGAAAATGTAATTTAAAATATTTAATTTTAAATTAAAAATATACTTATTTTAATATATAAATATATATTAAAATATTTAATAAATTTTAAATAAATGATCTTATTTAATATAATTAAAACTATAAAAAAAAATCAAAATCCCTGGCAGGTAAGCATTCTAGTATTATTATTAAAGTTATCGTTAATGACGCAAAGTTTCCATCAACATATATATATATATATTTATAGTTCTATATCCTTTGACCAAACCACTCTCTTTTGATGTAAAATATAAGTTATCTTACCCTTAAATTGTTTAAATTAGTGCAATTTATTTATTTATATATATATATCAATATATGCTGATATGTGTATACAAACGCATATTCATATATATATATATATATATTAGTATAATAAAAATTACATATGATATAAAAATATTATATATTTCAATAGTTCAATATGTTAAGAATTACATCTTTACTAATTATAAAAAATTTATTTATTTAATTTCGTTCATTATCTTTAAAATTTAACATTATTATTTAATTTACTGTTATATTTTTAGTTTGAATAAGCTTTTATCATTATATTTTATTACATTTGATAATTAAACTTTTAACTAATTTTCTTAAATCTAATTTTATTTTTGTAGCAAATCCTTTCAAGTTTAAGATTGATTCGCTTGATAAAACTTTTAACGTTAGCAAAATTAATAAAATAAATGAGAGGTCAAGCCGGTCAAATACCTGATTCTCGATTTAATTGATTGAATCAACCAGTTCATTTAAATGAAATTTTAAATACTTACAAATTTATAAAATGATTTTAATGTAAAATAAATATTAAATATTTTAAATAATTAATAAATTTGATTTAATGATAATATTTTTTATATAAATCTAAAAGTTTAAAGGCTAAAATCTCATCAACTATTTAAATATTTGAAAAAAAAATTAAAAATTTTATGTTAAACAGATTTTTTATTGATTTTTCTAGTTTTTTTATTTGTTAAACCAGTTTCTACTAATCTAGGTAATGAACGGTTTGATACAGTGTACGGATGGGTTAGACCATTGATTCTCAATTCGATGGGCGGGTCCAGTCCAATTTCAGCGACACAAAATGTTAGGGGTTACTTATTAATATTTAAACCTTTCAACAAACATATAATTTTACATATTTTACAATATATCTGAATAGATTAAGGTAATGATTTTAGATATATGATCATATCTTATTTATTTTCATCCTTCAATAAAAATCTAATAAAATCTAATTCGATTAAATAATATGTTTAAATTAAATTTAATTAGATTATAAAAATTAGTAAATTCAATTTAAAATAATCCAAATCCAAATTTTAAATACGAATTAAACTAAATCAGAATAATTTGAACTCAAATAACTCAGTGATAAATTCGAATAATCCAAATTATAAATGACTTGAACTCAAAATAATTCAAACTAAAAATAATTTAAGCCTAAAATGATTCAAATTTTTTAAAAACCAACTCAATTAAACCCAAACCGACTCCACCAACTCAACCCGTCATATACAATCGGCATTCCTACTAATATATATATATTTTTTACTTCTTTTGATCCGCAAAATTAATTACGATAAATGATAGGATTGAATCTTAAGATTTCAACCATGCATCTTTTCAATAATCCAATGCATAAAATTATAGTGTAAACAAATAATGAAAAAAATCCTTACGGTATTTGCAAATAAGGAATCTTAATTAGTCTTGTGTACAATATTAGGAATCTTTTGGTTGCAACTTATGCATGCACTGTGAAAAGTTAAATTCATGCAGCTCCAAATTATGAATTTTTTTTTTTTTTTTTAAGTAAAGAGAGATTTGTTGCAATTTTCATGGGCAAGCAAGCAAAGGTGTAAAACGATCGATACAATGCACGTAGCGTAGATGGGTCGTTTTCGAGAGTAGCCAGTCATCTCCACGTGTCCTGGTGACGCCATATTTCTCAATGCCAAGTGCATCTGTGACAAACTTATCTTAATATTGAATTCTTTCGCTACGTTGGCAATCACATGTGATGCCCTCAAATTCTGCCACCGCTTCCAACTGCGTGCAATTTAGATGCACTTTTGCACATTCTTAAGCACACTTGTCATCTCATTTCATGGCCTCTTTGCCAAGTGTCAATCGACCATTTTATTGACAAAACAGCAATCTTCAAGAACTGAATTGACAAATATAATATATAAATATATATTAGCAATCTTGCAAAAATAAATTTGCCCATAAAACCTACCCTCCAAGTTTTTGTCATTACCAAACTTAATTCCTCCTGTCTTTACCACCATTGCTTCCTCTTCCCTTCAATATATAATTTGCGTAATTTGCAGAATGGAGTGGTCTCCTCAAGATGCCATGAAAGCTTATTTGGACACTCTTCATCTTGTAAGTTTATTTCTATTTACTTTATACTTAAAACACTTTCTATTTTCTTAAAAAAGATTAAAATTTCAGATAGAAAAAAGATTATGAGATTCTGTAACTAGATTTATTGGATATCACATTTTAAGAATAATCATTTATAAATCAATTAAACTAAATTTAGGTACTTTTTATTTCGTTCAATATCAATACTAACGTTCTATTTCTATATATAAATATTTATAAAGGTTGAATGTAACGAAGATGACAAGGGAAGAGTGATAGAACCCAAGTGCTTGGAGTTGATATCAGCCATGGCAGCAGGAAAAAGAGCTAAACGAATTGTGGAAATCACAACAGAAGGCATAACGCCATTAACAATTGCACTAGGCGTGGCAGCAAAGCAGACAGAGGGTCAACTTATTTGCATTCTTGCAGCGCAATCAGATGATGATTTTTCTAGCTCCATGAAAAGAAAAGCTCATAGGCTTGTTGAGATGGCTGGTCTTCAACATATCATAAAGTTGGTGCACGCAGTAAGCCCTTGCGAGATGATGAAGCAAATGCAGTTGACGAACATAGATTTTGCAGTAATTGATTGCAAGTTTCACGATAATTACTTGAAATTAATGTTTAAAAAGCTTGATGCCAATATTATTCAAACAGGGTCAACCGTAATACTTCACAGTGTTCATCATAGGAAAGCAGGATCAGTTTCATTTGCTGAAGTTGTTAGGAAGAGGGGAGTAGAATCTGTAACTCTACCTATAGGACAAGGAATTGAGTTGACAAGAATTGTAGGACCCACAATTAGGAGGCACAACAGATTTCGTGTTACCGTCCACAATTAATTAATATCTAATTTTGTATGTTCTGCTTGTAATATCATCTTGCTTTTCTTTCCTTTTCCTTTCTGAATTTATTTTTGAAGCAATGATAAAAGGTTGATTATTTGTATCCGGTGCATAATTATGTTTAAAATTTTATATTTTTATAAATATTTTAATATGTTAACTCGATTTTGAAATATTTTTATATATTTATATAAATTTTAAATTATTTTTTTATATCATGTAAGTTTTTTTTGTGTTTGTACATAGTATCCTAAATTGTTTTAACTATAAATGTTATACAGTGTGAACAATTAATCACCTGTTTTGGAATATTACAATAAAAGATTTAGGAATCCTAAAATTAATGTGTACACGATGCAAGGTTGAATTTTTTTAGTAATCGGAACTTTATCTTAAAAAAAAAAAAAAATTGTTAAGTTAGGATTGCTTAATAATGGGTTTACAACTGATATTTGATATACAAGTGATTATTTTTAAATTATTTAGTTTTTAAAAATTATTTTCTAGCTTATTTTATATTTTATTTTTAATTATTTCCAACAAATTTAGTTTCTTAAATGATAAGGTTTAAATTTACTAGTTATCTTTAAACGTAAGCAATTTGATTACTAAATATATTTTAGCTGAACGCTATACACGTAAGCCAGCATTCCATGTTTTTGATTCAAGTCCTGCAAACCTTCCTCGAGGAGTGTGAAGTTGTTTTCCTTGGATCAGATATGGAAATGGAAAGGAAGGATCCATGGATGGACAAAATCTTCTTTTCAATAGGGAAAGAAGAAGCTCTTTGGCTGTTTTGCTAGCATAGCGTGCATAAACTGTTATAGACTCAACTTGGCTGCTGTGCTAGCATAGCATCCATAAGCTGTTACAGACTCAGTTTGGCTGTTGTGCCAGCATAGCAGGCATAAGCAGACTCAGTTTGGCTGTTGTGCTAGCAGCAGGCATAAGCTGTTACAGACTTAGCTACTTGAGAATGCCCTGGTAGTCTGAGTCTGAGTCTTGCAGCAGACTTCGGTAAAACAATATCAATGAAGTTCTTGTTTTGGTTTCACTAAAGGCCCGTTTGTTTTGCATGAATTGTTATGCCATTCATGTCAGCCCCTTGCTCTTTTCAATTGTTTGGTTGCGTGCAATGATTATTTCACATAATAGCCATTACAGCCCAATTCATCAACAGCATCGAATAATCATTCAGTGCTCTCTACTAAATGACCATTCAATGCTTCATGGAATAGCCACCCAAAAAATATCCCAAATATATACATCTCAATAAAAATAAAAAAAAATCAAAAAAATATTTCATTCAACTAAATCCTCATTCCTAAGGAACCAACAAACAAAAAAATTGGGGAGAGAAAATAGGGTTTTAAGGAAAAAGAAAATAAGATTTCAGGTCGGGGAGATTTCAGAGCTTCGAATTTAGGGAGGGAGAGGAAGCAAAAGAGAAAAATATATCAGAAGGTGGCGACCTTTGAAGCAGCGTAGGGAGGCAGAATAAAGGGTGGAAAGATAGATAAAAAATTGTAGATCTACGCCTTTTTGAAGTTTTTACGGAAAACAAAGTGAAAAATAGGAAAGAGGAGATTAAGGAGAAGCTGTTGGTGAATTTTTGCTTCATTTTGGGTTGGTGCCAATGGCCGACTGCGGTGCAAGGCAGTGCCAACGGTGGCAAAGTCATCGGAGTCTTGAAATAGGGTGTATCTGGTCTTTTGTTGAAGCAACGTTGGCGAGAGAGAGAATGACGAGAGAGTGGGAGTAAAGAGGGAAACCAATTTAAAAAATAAAAAAAAGTGAGGAGAAAGAATGTGTTGTTATTTACATGTGTAAAAAAAATAGTAAATTTAATTTAATACATCTTTAATATTTTATTTATAAATTTTGAAAATATAAAAAATTATATAAATATAATCTTTTTTATTTAAATATTTTTTAGTATTAAATATGATATGTAAAATATATTTATAACCGTTTTCAATAGTATATGTAAAATATATGTAAATTATTTATTTAAAATATTATTTTCAATATAATTTTATGTATACATTATTAAAATAGTTTTAAATGTTTCGTTTTATCAAAATATTTTTAAAAAATAACTTTTTTATTTTATAATTTATTACTAAATAACATTTGTTTAATTTTTTAGTAATATATATTAAAAATAATATAAATAAAATTATTATTTATTCAATTCAAAGGTGTTAATATTGTTTTCAATGTTATTTTACATTTATTCCTTAACACCATTTTGCCACAAAAAATGTAATGTAGTTAATTATCTATTCCATTCAATCAACCAAACTACATAATATTTATTGTATTTTTATTATAATTTCGCTGAATCTATTTGTACTTTATTCTATTCTAGCGAACTATAAGTGTCATAAGAGACGTACTAGCGGAATAACACTTAACTGTAGTGGGATTTCTTAAACAAAGCCATACAATATAATTGTTTAGTACTAAAAAGATTAGATTAAAAGTATTTTATATTAATAAATTTAATGATTTTTTAATCTTAAAATATATTTGATATATCAAAGTATTTTAATAATGAAATCAACTTAAATAGGTGAATTCAGTCGAGCTTTATTTTTGCAAGTGTCAACCAGACTTGGTTTGTTTTGGTTTTTTATGGAGATCTCTTGTTAAATATTAATGATATATAAAAGAATATTTAACGAGATAAACGAAATATTTTATAAAATATTCTAATTTTTATATTTTAATCAATGTACATATGTAAATTTGAAGTTTATCCCGTAATTATTATTAATATCCATATGCCTTTTTTTACACATAAATAGGAAATCTTTAATTAATTTTGTTATCGTTCATTGTTTTAGAATGACAAAATCATGTTTGTGTTTTAAACTAAATTTGTTTAACTTTTTTGTATTTCTTAAATCGAAGTTTCTTTTAAAGATTTTTTTTTTATTTGAGCAGAAATGTACATTTAGTATTTCAAAGAAAATTATTTTTCATGGACTTATTAAAATTATGATACAATTGGTTTTAAGAGACAATTTTTCTATACACTTAATTTGAAGATGCAAGTTCAATTGATATTAAAAGCAAACTTATTTATTTTTGGACTTGAAAACCATTGCATAATTTTTTTATTAATCTCCTCTCTCTCAAAAAAATGAAAGTTTCTAATTCACAATATTGTTCAAATAATTTAGGGAAAAAAATTAAACTTTTTTCATGTTTAAAATGAATGATTTTTAAAAAAATATGAAAAAGGGGGGTTGATCTTTTTGTTAAGAATCGAGCATTTTCTGCACAGATATCCCTAGATAGATAAACTCAAGGGATCAATCTCTTTTGAAGTGAATCAATTCCAAATATGTTTCAATGGTAAGTTTGAGCTTATAACAAAAGGATTGATCCCCTCCTAAAAGGGATCGATCTCTTACTGTTTGGCAAATTCCAACCATTAGTTTCTTCTTGAACAAATGACTTTTTTCTCCGCTCACTCAATCCCAACGATTTCAAAGCTACTTCGAGCTTTGGATGTTCAAAAAATAGGCTTCTATTAGCATTTATTCATCTTTCTCAAGCAAGAGAAATTCAAGAAGCTATAGTTTCAGTGTTATTTATTCTTATATTCAATTCGTATAAATCCATTTTTGTACTTATTAGGTAAATATTTAATCTATGAGAGGAACTCTATTTAAAAAAAAATTATTTTTCAAAACCTAAATATTATTTGAGATAAAAAAAGGTGAAATTTCATGTTGAGTATTTTTATTAGTTTTGATTTAGAGGTTTTTACTTTACGAAAAAAAATAGGATTTTAGGTGGTCAAGTGGTCTACACTCTTGGAAATGTTTCATAGGAGCCGAGAATGCCCTTAGACAAACTTACAAGGATGGAGCAAGGTCAAGGGGCATGAGGTGGGATTCCAACACGCATTTGGGCACTCAAGTCAGTCTTTGAGGAGAAAAGAAAAAGTAAAAGGAACATAATAGCTAAGAAATGGGAGATGAGAATCAGTATTTGTTTAAACGGCCTAAGTCTTAGAAGGGGTTATTTATACTCGCTTGGGGTGATATGTTATGTGCCATGTGTCACCTCCGAGTTGGCTGTAAGTGCGTAGGGGTATGGGCAGCCTCACCTAATAACTCTATAAATTATTTAGTATCAAATGTGTATTAAAGTTCGCTAAGTCCTGTAAGTTTTTATTTATATTTAATTAATTTTTAGATATTTTTAGTTTTATTTATTTTATTTATATTTAAATTATATAGTAATTTAATATTTCATGTTTTTATATGCCCAAAGCTCGAAGGAGTTTAGAAGTTGCAATAACTTAATAAAAAAAAGCAAAGTGGACCTAGCTTAGCAACTTTCAAAAATATAAATTCCTTAATTTACTTTGAATGCCAAGTTTCTCCTTTTTAGAGTTTTTGTTATAAGTAAAACTTTTTAGGGTTAGAGATTTTTGGAGACGCTTTAGCTTTATTCTTTTAACCTAATTTTTGAAGAGGACAGTAGCTACTATAATATTCAAGGAGGAAGATATACATTTTGGATAAGCTTAAAGACCAAAAACTCAATTAATCTTAGTCTTCTTTTTTCCTTTAATCTTCTCTATATTTCTTGTAATCTTTATGATGGTGAAACTCTCTCTTTAGTTTTATATTTTCTTTATTTAGTATAAACTAGTTTTATTTTCTAGGGCTACAATGAAACTCAACATATAGTTTAGATTATTTTATTATATTTTCTTGATTTAATAATTTTTAAGCTGTTTATTCAATCTTATTCTTAATGCCAGCTTGATCACCAATTAAATTAATTTGGTTGAAGTTGGAAAGTTAAATTTTGTATTTAGATTTGGATTGAATAACATACATTTCCTATTCATTTATTCTGATGAATTGATTTACATGTTAGATAGGATATATGAGCAGGTCATATGTAATCAAATTGGAGTCTAAGCTAAATTCGATTTACATAGAAATATAGTAAATTAGTTAAGAGATATATTTTTATAGGACCATCAAAAGATACCTATAAATAAATTAGAACCCTAACAACTTATTGTCATTAATCAGGTTAAGGGGGAAAATAAATTCAAATGAAGCAGCGTAGAAATTGTAATCTTAGGTTTTTCTCATTCATTATTTGGTTTATTATTATTTTCTTTTATTTGGTTTTAATTATAATTTTTAATTGTTCATTTAAATAAGATTAGGTTGTTATAACTTTAGTACTTAACAAATTTCATATCAATTCCTCATGAGATCGACACTTTATTTTATCACATATTACTTGTTATGATACGTAAACTTACATGGTTAAATTGGAAAACAAGTTTTGTTGCTGTTGCTAAGGAATCATTTTACTTTTTTTTATTAATATTAATACCAAGCAATCTCAATCTTAATTCAAACTTTCTTTTCCTTATTCATTTATTCATTTTATTTACTTTATTTTATTTTTCAAGTGGCTTAAAGAGATGTTGTTCTATAATTATCAATGGCCATTTAAGGAAATTGTACAAAGGTATGCGATCAATGCCTTATCTACACAATTGGCTGCTTTTTTCGAGAAGCTTGACAAATTGGGTGCACGTGCTATCCAAATCTCGATTGTAAAATGTGAACTATGTAGGGGAGGACACCATCATGATTGGTGCCCAATCAATCTGGAAAATAATGCAATATGCATGTGGGATAGTACAATATGCATCAGAACAATTTTTATTCCAACAATCACAATGTTGATTGGAGTAACCACCCAAATTTTTCTTTGAGGAACACTTAATGGCCTTTATATTGAGCTGAGCTAACTTTTCATCATGGTTCTCCACCATAGGTTCAAATTCTTATCCTAGAAGAGAAGCCATTATTAAAAGAGATGTTTATGCTACATATGGCAAAAACTGAAGCTTACATGCAAAGTCAGACCAGTCTAGCAGCATCTTTTAGGAATTTTAAGAGACAAATGGGCCAACTTGTTGACACTTTTATCAACAAACCCTCCTAAAAAACCTTTACCATGTAACATTGAGAAAAACCTTATTAATCATAAAGAGATAAAAAAGGATAATGATTAGCTACAGTTGCCAAATAAATCATTTAAAGAAGAAATTGTGAATGAAAAACATGATAAAGAAAAGCTTAGTCCAACCCACCATCACCCTGTCTAAATGAATCTAATGAGTATTGTGCAGTCAATTTGGTGAATAGTGCATCCGACACAGAGTTATTCCATTGATCCTTTTGAGGCATCTTTGATTTTTACTTTTGAGTGGGATAAAATTGACTTTACTAGGTTTTCGAAATTGTTTGAGGCACAAACATGTTCCATTAGTTTCACTCCTTAGTTTGAACTATTAGAAGATTTAGATAATGACACGTCATCTTTAAAGCCTTCCATTATAAAACCATCTTTATGGGAGTGTAAGCCTTTGTAGGTACATTTAAGAGACTATAAGAAGGCAATAGGATGGTCGAAAACTGACATAAAATGGCCCAAGAAATTCAGAGTAAATGGGGAATGTCTCAAAATTTTGGGTAGCAAATTTGATTGTTTAAGGTCTTATGGCATTCTAGCTTACCCAAAATAACATTAAAAATAGTCAAAGCCAATGATTATAAATCAAGCGCTTCTTGGAGACAACCTAAGTTTTTAAATCTTTCCTCTTTTTTCTTTATTATTTCATTTTAATTTTTTATTTGGGTTACTTTTATTATTTTTGTTTTTTTGGTTTCTTTTATAACCTCCTATCAACTTTAACAAGCATGTTGAGTTCGAAGAGGATGATTAGAGTTTCTCCCATGTTTCCTTTATCGAAAGGGGAGTCTCTTATTTTTTTCTTTTTATTTATGCACATTAAAGACAATGTTTGTTTTAAGTTTTAGGGGTGAGGTCTTTATTTTTTAGAGTGAAATTAGTGTGGCTAGATTGTTTTTGAGTACTTTTTTTTTTATTGTAGTTTGTTTGTGTTTTTATACTATAGTGTTGTTTTGAACTTATTTATGATTAAACTTAATCCAATGATGAGAACCTAGTTATTGATTTATCTTGACAATAAAGAACACTTGATTTCTTGAGTTGATTTGCAGTGCATATTTGAAGAATGTTTATGTTGATGGTGGATTGCAATTATATCTAGAAGTCTATTGTCATAACATGCCAGTGAAATCTCGCAGGGTAGGAAGCACGTACAGCTTAGTATATAAGAGAAATGATAAAATTCTTGATGAGGAAATGTCCTCTTGACCAGGAATTTCTTTAATGTGATAGGAGTGAGAAGGTAAGGATTTTCAACTCTTGATCATAGGGGGAGACTACTTTATCAATCGTTCATCTAATTGGCCTTGGGTGGCCATTATGAAGTGGCCAACATTTGGAGTCGTCACCGATAATTTGTATTAGGCATGATCAGATACCTATTAAAACTTGTATTCCTAGTTACAAAACCTAAAAATTCAATTCCAAGGTATACATGGTCAAGAGATATGATGGTTGGTTTCGGGAGTTAATCACACATGAGGAAGGACTAGTATCCCTATGACGCCCTAAATTGGTACCATCTAGCCATGTCTTATATTGATTTCGATTCGTCTATTTTTGACTTGTCATTATTTTCAACATAATTCCTTTTTTATGCATGAATTTGTATAAAGTAAGTTTTAATGAAACTTTTAATCCCCTATGCATCTCGTAGAGGTGGGAAACATAGAGATTTTCGACAAAAATGATCTCTAGATTTAATTTTAAAGATTGGATATTATGTGTCAAGTACTGGAGGGATACTGATATGAAACATTGCCTTTATGATTTTTGCAAACTATTTAAAAATATGAATGCAAAATGAACACCACGAAGAGACATGTGTTAGTATGACATAGGAAAAATAAAATAATATTGTGTAAAATAAATCACATGAAAAGGGAAAAAATAAGGTTCGATGAGATGTCTCTTGTTAGTGTCATCGGTTATTTAGAAATAACCAAGTCAATAATTTTTTAGACACATTTGGATCATTGGTTGATTAAGGCGTGAAGCCGGGTTTGGATTTTTAAAACTATGGAGAAATACTAGAGAAAAAAAACTTAATTTTTGATGATTTTTGAAAAGATGAGATTAAAAGACTTAAATTGAAAAAGATTTGATAACTTCATGACAAAATGATGTTTTTTACATTTATTGACAAAATCAATGATTTTTTATTTAAAAGGTGGTAATTGATAAAAATAAGAATGATAAATTTTGAAAAAATACTTGTACCTTGATCCTAGCCTATAGGGGTTACACATGTTTTAGATTCAATGCATTTGATCGAACTTACCTAAACGCATTTAAATACCTGGGAGAGGGAATTAGAAAATTAATTAATTTTGATTAACGATGAAAAATGGGACGATGTCGTGCTATTGCCCTTTCTGCTTTTATTTAGGCCTTATCCAAAGGTTTTAAGAGCCAGATGAGATACTATCGAAAAGGCGACTTGATGAGGATTAGTATAAAAATATTCTAAAAATCCCAAAAAAATGTTTTTTAGGAGGAAATAATTTTTAAAGTTGGGTCAAGTTTGACGCTGACAGCACATCTAAGGAAAATGTGCTACAAACTTTTAAAAATCATTCTTGATTCATTTGAAAACGTTAGATCATTAATGATACCTTTATAGAGAGGGAATTTCATGTAGTTTTTAAGGACAATATTCAAAAATTCTAAAAAATCATTGAGTGGTTGAAAGGACCCAAACAGAATGTTAATCATTGATTTTAAAGATTCCAAACAATAAAGGTTTAAAAAAATCATAACTTCTTTATCCGAAATGATCTGAGGGTAAATGAGATATTGTTGGAAAGGGAATTTGACACCTTTTTAGGGAAAAATACCTTAAAAATCTTCTAGTATTTTAAAATGATTTTTGAAGTTAGGGTCATGGTGCTACCAGTACTAGATAGGGGAATTTTTAATTTTTAGGTTTCTTAGAGCTAGAATCGCATTATAGGCATTCGAATATTCATGATGATGGGGTCAATGATAGTGGTTTCACAAGCTCATTTGCATAATCCTATAGTATTTGGAATGATAAAATAGCATGTTAACCATGGCACAAGCAAGAGACATTAGACATAAGATTAAGGCACAAACAACTTGAGAGAAATTAAAAGACACATTCTGTTTGTTAAAATCAGAATATTTGGATTCATGAACCTTAAATCCTAACATGGGCTTGATTTTTCCCCAAGATTAGAAGACCAATTGATAGAAAACATAAAATCCATATTAATAATGTCGACTTAACTTAGGGGTTTTGAAAAAAAAACATATTTTTAACATGAGAATAAAGCATCAAGCAACCATTTTTAATCAAGTAAAACATTTAAACATGGCATCAAATGTAGAAACATTGCGAGAATATCAACATGACATCATTTTTTTGAAGAAATATGTTAAAAATGCAAGAAACATATGGATGATGCATGAACATATCAAAAATTGTTTATGGAGATATAAAACATGATATGAGCATAGAGGAAGATATTTTAATGACATGGACATGAGCTAGAGATTTCATGACAACATAAAGACACGATTTTTAAGCCATGAATGCATGACATAATCATCACAAACTCATGAAAAAGACATAAAGGAAAATGCATGGAACTTATAAGAGTTTGTGGTTGCATAAAAGGGTTACTAGCATGACATAGAACATGAAAGGAGCAACAAAAATAAAGAGATAAGTTAAGTAAGTATACCACAAAGCTTGATATCCTAGATTTCCAAGAAGTTCCAACAACTTTCTTGAGCTTTTCTCTCAAAAGAATGAGCTTTTTCCAAACAAAAATGCTGTTTTCTGAGCTTTTACTTACTTGCTATAAGTTAACTAAAAAGAAAAGCAGGAAAAATAGCTTAGAGATGGTGTTTTGAAAGTGTTTCTTGGGAGTTGAAGATGGATAGTATATGCGTAGAGAGAATGTAAAAGAGAGTGTAGAAGTTTTATGTAGTAGTCTCCCTTCAGCTGAAAACAAAGTCCCTTATATAGCAATGTGAATAGTAGGGCCAAAGTATAAAAAGCAACAGTAAGTTAGAACTTTAGTGTATATACCTCATATGAAGATAAGGTATTATGTTCAACTACCATTTAATTTCATCGGCTTGACCAGCTTAATAAATGGATCCAAACCACTTTATATAGCTAACACATGAAAAAGGACCAAAGTGCCTCTAATAATTTAAATTAAGTCATGAAAATGTCCCATGCCATGGCTATTTGGGCCTTAAAAAAATTAATCCTATTTATTAGCCTTATATTGAGGCTTGGCATGAATTTAGATGACTTTTGGAGCCAAAAATGATGGTAAATCAGAATTTGGATTAATGTTGCAAGAGTTGAAAAATGCCACGAACTAGGCAATTTTGCCCAGATATATGATACATTGAATAATGTATAGATGCATGGGCATTTTTACCTAAAATGTATTGGTACATTCAATCATGTATCAATACATTTTGGCTAAAAATCATAATTTCGCTATTGCTAAGCCTTGTATCGATACAATAAGCTAATATATCAACACATTAAGCAAATGTATCAATACATTGACCTTGTGTATCAATGCAACCTGCAAAATTTGAATTCTTGATGATGTGGAAGCCTGGTATCTATGCATGAAGACCATGTATCGATACATATATGCAAAAATATGAATTTTATGCACCTTTAGCTCTCCAAATGCCTCATCTTGGCTAGAAATGGTGGTAAACTAATCCTGCTTATTCAAATGACCTCGATAATGCCTCAAATGATGACTTTTGATGCTTGATGCTGGTTTGGACAAAATAGTGTGTCTAAAGCTACCCCTTTTTAGCTATTGTTTGGTATTAAAATAAGGTAAAAATCGATGGGCATTGTTTTGTTTAAGTTGTGCTTCATGCTATATTGTGTGTCTATGATGAAAATACTAAAATCAATATGATGCCAGGATAAGAATGATATTTTAGTGGTAATTCTAATTTTTTCAAGAAAGTAAAGTTTGAGTTTTTGGATAAAAAACCTAGATTCTGATCCTAAGCTTGACCAATCCCTAGATTTAACTTATTAAGTTTTTAGATAAAAAAAACCTAGACTATGATCCTAGGCTTGACCTATCCTTAGGTTTGACTTGTTGAGTTTTGTATTAAAGACCTAGACTAAGATCCTAGGCTCTACCTATCCTTAGGTTCAACTTAAAAAAAAATAGAGGTTTAAACAAAAATGCTAATAAGCTGGCTCATGACTAAATAGCAACATTGGACCTTGAAGGTTTTTGACAAAAATGCCAGTGAGTCGGCCTATGACCAACTGGCATTATTGAGCTTTAAATGTTCTTGATAAAATGTTAATATGTTGGCCCATGACTAACCTGTATCATTAGATTTTAAAGGTTTTTAACAAAAGTTTTAACAAAGGTTCTTGATAAAATTGCCAGTAAGCCAACCCATGACTAACCAGTATCATTGGACTTTAAAGGTTTTCGATAAAGGTTCTTAACGAAAGTTCTTAATGTAAGTTTTAGACAAAAGTTCTTGACAAGATGAAGACTAACTAGGCTATACCTATCAATATTCTTAGGATTGACTTTCTTGACATAGGCTAATTAGCTAAAACTAGCTTATCGACATCACTTGGCTTGACTTCCTTGACATGTGCCAGTTACCCGAAACTAGCCTAGAGGCATCACTTGGTTTAACTTTCTTGAAATACACCAATTAGTCAGATTTACCCGGCTTGACTTTTCTATAATGGGCAACTTTGTCAGACTACATCTGCTAGCTGTGTTGGGCTTAAACTTTCGAAAAGTATTCTAGAAAGATGGGGTTCTTACTTAAGTGACCCTCTGGTTTGTTGGTTTTTGGTGTCAAAGGTTCTTACCAAGAGGTTTTTCTGGATTTGATAGATTTTGCTTGACATTATGCTGGCAGGGTGATATTATATGATAATAATATCATTGCATGATGATATGTGATGATGCAAGTGCAACATTTTTGATAACATGACTACATGATCATGACATAAAGTCTAATAGGGGCATAGATATTGCGAGTTATCCTCTTAACTAGTAGTTTTCTTGACCATTTCCCTAATGCTACAGTTTAAAATGTTGACTTTAGACTTGATAGGCTTTGTGATCATGACCCTTTTTGGATAGTTAGATGTCTAGATGACTGCTTTCTTAACTTAGGATATCCTTTGGGCTTTTTTGACAGTTTGAGGATTTGGATGATCAAGTTTTTGGACCTAGGACACTTGATGTCTCTTCTAACAAGGTTGGTTGGTTTTTTAATTGTTTGATGTCTAGATGATTTTTGGCTTGGTTGTTTATGTATCTTAACTTGGTTGTTAATGTTTGAGTCTTGATAATGTTTGTGCTAAATTAGATGAATTGTGTTTGGGTTTTACATGATTGTTGACTTTTGGAGTTGGGAATGGTTTAACACATGTTTATGACTAGTATGCATCGATTGAGAGTGATTAATGATCTTGACCATTAAGGAATAAATAGAGTTTCCTGTGTTCTTTTTCTCTTTTTTGAAGTAATATTAAGAAGTCTTGATATGAATTTTATTCGATTATCAAATATTATCAACAGAGTGACAAACATAATGCAATATAGATGTGATACAAAGGGATTGAAAAAAAAACAAGATTGCATTTCATTCATGGAAAGAAAGACAATATAATTCCATTTATTCTTGATAAAGGATACAATGACAATAGACAAGATAATATTTTAGGCTATCGATGCCCTTGATAATTATGATATGAATGTTTTATATTACACATTTCAAGCTTTTTCTTGGATAATCAACTTGTTTGATGTTGGTCGATCTTTTGAGGACCCTTAAGATTACCCCGTACCACCTTACAATTGCCCCAGACTCTGGTGAGGTTTAGGTGAGGTTTAACTTGACTTGATCAAGAGTTCAATTTGCTTTAGTTAAGGGTTTAACTTGGTTCGGTCAAGGTAAGTATGAGTTAGAGTGGTGTTTGATTTGATATGGCTAAGATTAGGTGGAATTTGATTGATTTTTTTAATGGGTATTTATGTAAAATCTGATTTGGTTTAGATGATGTTTGCTTTGGGCCAAGGTTTATTTTTTTGAACAGCCTTTTTGTGTTTTTAACTCAATTTGAGTTGGTTGTTTAAATGCCTTTTCAAGTTTTCATTTGGGAGCTATTTTGATGGTGTAGTCAGTTTAGGTGTGACATGTTGACACAAAAAGTCAAGAGTTCAAAATATTGACTAATTATAACCAAAGACTCTTGATGCTAACCAAAAAGGTTAGGGTTTGGACAGGTTTTATTGACATGAAATAATCACAGGTTTAGACTTTCACAAATTGATCAGGAAGAGGAGATGAATGTCTTACGGCTTAGATTTGTTGAAATCTTATCATAATACGTTCTCAATTTTCAAGTTTGACAGTTTGACAGGTGCTAATCTTAGCTAGTGACCTACAGATTTTAGAAGGTTGTTTGAAAAGCCTTTTGTGTAGGTGTTCATCCTAAGTGAGGGTAGTAGTCTGGGAAGCATTCTAATGGAGGTTTTGAAAATTAAACCTCTTGTCCTAACTCGTAAAGGTTCTAGACATCTCAAGATTTTAAAAGTCTTGACAGCCCTCTAATTGGTAGAAATGATTTTTGTTTTTGTGGCTATTCTAGCAACATTGAAGGTGACTTAAGGATTTTCGATTTGTTCTAAACCACTCTTTTTCATGTTTTCACCCTAGAGCTTTATTCTTTTCTTCCTTGGCTTTTTTTTTATTGACTACTTCATCTTGTCCCTTTGAAATTTTTCCAAAAGTATAATTCCCCAAAGAATGGAGTTATCAGTTCAAATAGCCATGATTAATCTAGATGGATTTTTCGAGGTACGTAACACAGGCTTAGGTTTAGGATTTTGATAAAGAAAAAGGCATATAGGCCCAAAACCAGTGTTTAAGGGTGATTGAATCAAGGATAACTTTATTTCATGAGGGTTTCCATCTCTTCTAATTTTTTGATGTCCTTGTTTCCTTTAGTTCCCTTTTTCTTGATTTAATTTTGATTTTGATTTTTAATTGATCTGATTTTTGTTACTTTGATTTTTGACTTTGACTTTGACCTTTTTTGTCTTTTTAGAGGGAATTTTAGATTTTAGAAACTTGGTACATTCCATATTTGCATCATGATGTTAGGCATTTTGTAATCTTAGACATAGGTATCTGTCTATTTCCTTTAAAAGGCTTTTCATGCCCCCCAATATGAAGGGTGATCCTTCATAGAATTTTTGGAAGAATAAATTTATTAAGCTCAAAAGGGGAGTAAGAGGAATGGTTTTATAACTTACGAAAAGATGAAAGAAAAAATAGCCATCTTTTATTTCAAACACAACTATGTAAATTTATAAGTCACTCCTCGAAGAAAGGTTCTTTGAGAAAAAATGTCAAATGTTTCAATCACATGATGTAGCATTGATTTTCATTTTCCTTCTTTTTTTCCCTAAGTGCATGCCTTGATACTCTTTTTCTTTTTAATCTTGAAGGCATATTCCTTAGGGTCACTAATTTTCCCTAGCCATAAATGATCTTAAGTTTTAGTCAAGTAAACAAAAAGCTTCAAGTGATTCTAAAGGAGTTTCATATTATGTTTTCCTCTTGTTCGATTAGCCTAAGCAGATCTGATAGCATAGAACTTCCCTTGGAATTTTTTTTGTAGTCAACTTCACTAGTGCAGATTGACTGTTCAAAATTGATTTATGAAAGATCAAAAAAAGTATCCATATCACTTTTATTGATGCAGTTGAAAAGGTGAGAAATGAACAACATATATAAAAACATATAGATAAAGGGCTTAAATAAAAGAAAAGATTGAAGATAGGCACACAAGATGAAATGCATCATGTTAAGTCAGTTTTATTGATAATACTTGATAAAAAACACTCGTAAATAGGATTCTTACAAGTTTTTGTGTATAAACTAGTAGGTTTTAATTCTTGACATTACTTAAAAAATAACTTAAAAAGTGTAGGGACTTTTGACATAGTTAGTTATCAGGAGTAGAGCAAGGTACACTCAAACAGATATCATTGTTTGGCCTTGACAGTCTTGATTGGTCATTGATGGCATTGGCATGGAATTTATGGAATGCCTGATTCAAAAGTATTGTAATGTCATTTGCTTTTGTATCTTTTGGTAGATTTAGATTTGTACGCCCTCTCAGACAAAAACTTCCTATATAAGTGGGATCACCATCGGTTTATTGTCCAAATTATAACTTAATAGGCAGTCAAACTCTCTTTTTTGGCTTGTGTTTTTGACACTACAGATTGGACTGGAATCCCATACCCATTACGTTGATCCTTCTGACTATATTCACTGCCTTTTTGGTAGGTGCTTGCTTTTCATGATGGGATTCAATTTTGCCTTCATTCAGTTTCTTTAGAGCATTGCACTAAAATTTTTTCATGTTTGGAAACTGTGACAGTGAATGGTGTGGAACTCACAAAAATTGACTGATGCTTTTTTTTTATTTTTCAAACCCGTTGATCATCTTGGCTTTCACTGAGCTTGCTAAACTGGGGCCATGGGTGTTCTGACCTTTTCTATCTTTTTCTTGATCGAGCTAACATTTTCAGCATTGATCATGTTTACCCTCAGTTTAACATGATTAGGCAAGGGTTTTGCAGTAACTTTGGGTTCTTTATTCCCATCGAATTAGAGGAGCTTTAAGTTAATTAGGATTTATACTCTCCTTTTGAAAGACAGGTAATTCTCAGTGTCATGCCCCAGTGCCTTGGCATGGTAGTTGTAGACACCTAATTTTGTTCGAGGCTTCACTTAAGCATATCCAGGCATCAACAAACTTTAACGAGCATGCATAGGTTTGTATATTATCATTCCTGGATAAGGAGAGGTGTTTGGAGAGCCAAAGTATGAAAAATTAATAATGTTATAAGAAGGTATCGATACAAGGTTTTAGTGTATTGTTATAAAGCCTCCATGTCATCAAAATTAAGAAAACCCATTATTCGTATCGATACAAGGGGCCATGTATCGATACATTGGCATTTGTTTTGATACAGGTTTATATTATGGCTAAAATCATGATTTTTGGCCAAAATGTATTGATACAACCTTTGTGGTATTGATACATTTGAGCAAATTTGTTCTATGCATCGATAAAAAGTTCTTTGTGTCAATATAGGTAGACATTTTTGCCTAGTCCTACTACTTTTTAGCCCTTATGCCTTTGATCTAAAAATCCAATTTGGCCATGTTTTTGGCACCAAAAATCATCAAAATTGATACCAGGCCTCAGCATTGGACTTGTGATTGGATGAAATAAATTTTCAAAGCCTAAAATGGCTAGGAAATAAGACAATTTCATGGGAAACATGGTCTGTTTAGGGGCATACTTAGCCTCTCTCCATTTACAGACTGCCTAAACCTCTCTAGTCTACCGCCTTGACTATTAGAGCTAATGAAAATCAAGATAGCTAAGCATAATACTCAAGGCTATTGCATGGTACCTAAGGAAAACCCTAAAATGCCCTCTTTTTTGGCTCTTAAGCTTTGACCAAGCATTTGATTATATAAGCCAACTTTGGCTTAGCAAAAGGGGAACTCTAGACACACGAAAAAAAACTAGCCAACCATCGTTGAAGCTCTTCCTTTCCTTATTTTCGTAACTCCATACCAACCCCAAAAAACCACCAAAAACACCATTTTGACTACATTTTCTAGCTTTTTTTCTTGCTAAAGTCATAGCAAGTGAAGGATGACTAAGAAAACAACTTTTTACTTGAAAAGTCCTTTATTCTAGAAAAGGTATGAAGAAAACATAGCTTATTGGTATATTTCCTCATTTTTTCTCTTAATATTTGGTGTTCATTCAATTATTTTATCATCTTAATGAGCGATATCCATGTAACCATGATCTTACTAGGACTTTCATGCATTATTATGGCTTTGGTTGTGGTAGTTTTAGGACTTTGATCTTTTTCCTTTGATGCCTTAAATGTTTTTGATGATGAAAATGTCATATTTCATTTTGACATTAAAACAGCCCTTGTTCATGCATTTCTCATCATGTTTCACTCATTTCACATGCTTAACCCATGCTTAACTGTTCATTCTAACATGTTTTGAGTATGCTCATGCATTTGAGTGTATTTTCACCATGATTTCTTTATCAAAAGATGAAATACCTTGTTGTTTTGGATGTTTGCTCATGTATGACACTCTTGCTATGTTTAGTTTATTATATATTTGCCATACATGCCATGTTTAAATGTTTTACATGATTAAAAATGCCTTCTTGGAGTCTTTCTTTTGTGTTTATTTGTTGCAAAAAAACTTTTTACAACCTAAGTTAAGTCCATACTAACTTAAATCAATGAAGACTAGTATGCATTTAATTTTTTCACTAATTAGTCCTCCAATCTTGGTAAAAAATTAGGCTTTCCATGTATAGTTCATGGTTAAAAAGGTTTAAAAATTCTAATTTTCCAAATAAAACATCATTTTTACTTGTTCTAAAATATTTGTGCCTTTATCTTAAGGTCTAATACCCCTTAGCTAGTTGTAGACACCTTATTTTGTCTGTGCCAGTTTCTGGCATCCTAAGAGTTAGGTAAAAGATGATAAAATCAAAAAATAAAAATAAAAGCTGGGGAATAACTGCCGGGTGCCGTGTTGCCAGGCATTATTAGGTGACACGGCGCCAGGGAAAAAAATTTTTTAGGGAAGGTCTGAAATGCCTATGGGCTATATTAAAGAAAAATATAAAAATGAGGCATCAAAGGCCACTTTTCATGGTGCCACCAAGGTCATTCAAACGAATACACAAATCAATTTCCCATTGTTTGTGACCAAGTTGAGGTAAATCGGGAAGCCACAGGTACGTACAATTTATATTGGGGTGCAATTGATACAAGGCCTTTACGGTGCGAAAAACTTGAGTTTTCACATGTAGTATTGATAGAAAAGAGTTTGATATCGATAACCAAGGTGTGCTATTGATACCTGGCATATTCGTATTGATACAGACCTTAGTAGTAGCTAAAGTTGTGATTTTTGACAAAATGTATCGATACACAAGTATGAGTATCGATAGAAATGCATGGAGTGTCGATACAGGCCTCTAAATCTTAAGACTGGAAACATTTTTTCCTCTTAGTATCGATACACAGCTCACTGTATGGATACTCATGAGTAAAAAGTACCTTGTGTATCGATATACCAAGCCATTTTTGCCTAGTTCAAGTCACTTTTTAGCCTTCAAAAACTCTATTTAAACATGTTTTTGCACCAAGGAACTATCATAAATCATAGAAAACCTTAACTATGGGCTCATCAATGGATTCAAACAAATTTTTGCAGCCCAAACAATCAATAACAAAGGTCACTTTCATAAGATATATGGGTGTAAGAGGATTTGGTAGGCATATCTCTAGTTACGGGCTGTCACAGCCTTTCTGCCTCGTTGGTAAGCATGGCAGAACCAATAAGAAGAGAGTTAGCTGAGCATGGTAGCTGGAGATGTCCCTTGGTCCAGGAAAGAAAAATAAAAAATGCCATTGCCTTGTCTCCTAAAGGCATTGGCTGAGCATTAGATTAACGGGGGGACTTTTCAACTATGAAAAACTTTCTATTAGATATCTAAAAAAAAAAAAGAAAACTTTCAGCTATCAAAGAAGCTCTCTAGCAATCTAGAAAACTCTTCATCCATCCCTACAAATCCTCCATCAACTCCAGCTCCAATAACTAACCAAAACACTGTTCCATTGCCTTTCACCCATAACCTTCCATTCTCGTAGTTCCCTAAAACCACCACCAGAACACCTTCAAAAACTCAACCTTTCACACACTTTCATACTCAAAACACCCCATCAGCAACCATATTACTAAAAAGCTTCTTCCTTTCACCCTTTTCTTGCTAAACAATATCAAAAAGAGGGAAGAAACTAAGCTTAATTTTACTACTTCAAAAAAGGAAGAAACTTCAAGCTTTTGTTAGTATTTTTTTAACGTTGTTTCATATATTTTCTATTTTAATCATTCATTTCATTTTAGTGAGCCCTTTATGCTACCATGACCCTCCCAATACTCTCATGCATTTTTGTTGCCTTAGTTGTGGTAGTCCTAGGATCTTGCTGACCCTCTTGACATCTTATGTTGTTAGATATATAAACTCACCATGCTTTATTTTCATCATTATACAACCCCTTGTCATGCATCTTTGCCATGTTCCTTCCATATTCACATATCTATTTCATATTTAAATGGTCGCCTTAATGTGTCTTAGGCATGTTCAAATATTTTTGTTATGTTTTAAGGAGGCTCATGAAAAAAATTATTATCTTGACAACTCCAACATCCACTCCTTTGTATAAACATGTTTATATATCTTTATGCACTTTATTTGATCTATGTCACCCATTTCCATGTCAAAATGTCATCTTTGCTTGTTTTCATGTTTAATCCATGTTTATCTTTGTATTGGCTGTATTTTGTTCATGATATCTCTATTAAAATGCTTGCTTGTTTCTTATAAACTGATTTTTAGAAACATCCCCAAGTTTAGTTTATGTTACCTTCAATAGATGAAAAGTAGCATGGACTTAATGTTTTCATCAAATTGGTCTCCCAATTATGGGGGCAAATCAACATTTCAGCTCTAGATTCATAGTGAAATAAGTTCATTTTTTTTAAAAAAAAAGGGGAAATCTTTTTTAGTATTAACCTTGATCTTGAGTTTCATTTCCTTTTACTGACATGGTCAACGAGTTGCTCCATCATCCTAAACTACTTTAGGAATTGTGGAATGAACTTGTGAAGCCCGTGTTACTTTTTGGCATGAATTTTCGAACGTCCTAAGCCCGTGGCTATCTTCAAAAAGCTGGAATATCGAATAATCCTCCTATTTTTGCTCTGGCAGTAGTGTAGTCTGAACTTTAAAAATCATTTTCAAACCATAAAATATTTTCTTTGATTTTTCTAATATTTTTCCTTTAAAGGGCATCGAATTACCATTCTAATGGTGGCTTATTTGCTCTCGGATCATCTCGGATGAGAGAGTTATGACTTTTGAACCTTTATTGTCCAAAACCCTTAGAGCTAACATGTAACATTTTGTTTGGGCCATTACAGCCCACCAAATGATTTTTATGAAATTTCTAAATATTTTTCCAAAACGTTCACCAAATTCCCTTTCCAAAAAGGTATTATCTATGAGCTAACGATCCTAGATAAGCTTAGAATTATTTTTCAAAATCAAACATCCCCTTTTAATTGAACATGCTACAATGCTGAGATAAACCTAACTTCAAAAATTAATTATGCTGAGAAAGTGATTTTCTAGAATTTTTGCAATATTTTTATATTAATCCTTGTTGAGTTATGTTTCCTACGGTACCTCATTTACCCCCTGAAGCTTTCATATGTACCCAAAAAAAATGCTAGAATAGAGGGGACATAATGCTATCCCCTATTTTCAACCTAATTTTTAATCCCCTTTTATCGAGACGTTCGAGTGTCTCGAAATGCATCCTGTTGATTCCCTACAACATCAGCCCCTTTTAACTCGAATCAAAATTAAAATACAAAAATAGGATTTCATATTAAAATTTTACTAGTGGAGGTACTCCAACTCCATTCTCCAAAAGGGATACTCCAACTCTATTTTTTAAAAGATCAAATTTTCTCTTTGTTCCCAAATGTTTTCCTAACTTTAGGGATACTCCAATCTCACTACTCAAAGGGGATACTCTAGCCCTCTTTTTTAATTAAAATTTTAAATTTTTACTTTAATTTTAACTATTTTCATAACTATTTTAGGGGATACTCCAACCCCACCTCACTGAGGGGATACTCTAACCTCGATTTTACCTCAAAAACTTAAAATTGTCACTTTTCCATATGCCTCAAAACTATTTTGATAGAAATCATCTTTCCTCTCAAATTACCACCGAATCCAGATTGGTCTCTAAAATTGTCATCTCGGTTATTCTTCAATAATTAAAGGCAATTATGAGATACATTTCGATCGTCCCTCTTTTTTACATTCTTTTGTTTGTGATTGCTTGTTATGATATTATTATATTTCTTATTTTTTGCCTTACTGACTTGTTTCCGTTTGTAGTGATTATTGTGCATCTATACTTAAAATTTGTTTTTCTAATAAAATTTACAAAGCGATGTTTCATGTTGGTATCTCTCTGGTGCCTAATACAAAACATTCAATTTTTTAAAATCTAATCCGAACATCGTTTTCACAAAAATCCCTATTTTCCTCACATCTTCAAGGTGCATAGGTGATCTAATTTCTTTAAAATAGCCTTGATTTTGATTTTCCAAAACTTCATGCATTAAAGAGAATTAAATCTAAATAGAGACCAAATGGAACCGATTTAACTAAAACCAAAGTGAGACATAATTTATAGGTACCAATTTCGGGCATTGTACGGATGCTAGTTTTTTCTTGCACCCAACCAACTCTCGAACCCAAACAACGAATCTCTAGATTTCATAGATCTTGAAATCAGTGTTTTGAGTTTTATAACTCATAATATTGTTTTCAATAGTTTCCTAACTCTAAGTTTATGGCCACTTCGTGGTGCCCATCCAAAACTAGTTAGATGAGTGACTCATCCGACGATCCCTATCCCTTTAATATTATCATGCCTAATCCAAATCCCAATCAAGGGATAGCTCAAAGGCTCGACCATAACCAACAATCATTTATTTTTAAGTAAAGTGCACTATGCCCTTTGGATCATCTGAAGTTTTAAAGGCCGGGCACGTGGCAACAGTAGTAACTTGGTTAATAGGCTGTTTCATCATCCCAAACTACATCAAGATTGCATTAATGAGCTTGTGAAACCATTTTCACTAACCCTTTTTGTCATAAACATTCGGATGTCTGTAACCTAAACTTAGTCCTAGGAAACCTAAAGAACAAAAAAAAAATCTCCTTTACTTTGCCCTGGCAGTAGTATAATCATATTTGAAAAGTCATTTTCGAATCCTAAAGAATTTTTTGTGAATTTTATGATATTTTTCTCTGAAACAAAATTAAATTACTTTCCAAGGCATCTCGTTTGCCCTCGGATTATTCTAGATGAGGGAGTTATGGTTTTTCAAACCAATGCTCTTTGGAACTCCTGGAATTAGCGATTTGCATTCTAATTAGGCTATTTCAGCCCACCAAAGGATTTTTTTTAGACTTTTAAAATATTTTTCCCAAAAATTATGTGAAATTTCGTTACTGAAAAGGTATTATGCGACTTAATGATTTCAAATGAGTCTAGAGTGATTTTTTAAAGTTTATTGCACCCTTCTCCTTGCATATGCTGCCATTGCTAAATCATACCCAACTTTAAAAATTAATTTTGCCTAGAAAGTGATTTTCTAGGACTTCTAGAATATTTTTATGCTAATGCTTATCATTTAACTTTCCCATGATGCCTTCTTTGCCCTTTGAAGCCTTCGAAGGAATCTGAAATAAATTTGGGAAAGTGGACAGAGCAATGTTGTTCCCTTTTTTTGGACTTAAGAAAAATCAATTGAATTTTCGTGAACCATCTAATGCCTCGAATTGCATTCAATTAATTTCCCATGAAGTCATGTGTCATAACCTAAGTCCCGCAACTCTACTCAAATCCAAATTTCCTTTTTTCTGGACATCCCTAAGCCTTTTAATCAAAATCTCTTTTTTTTTCACACCCCAAGCAACTAGCGAGTTCAAATGCATCACTAAATTGTCATTTTGACTATTCCTTAACAATCGAAGATAGGTTATGAGATACATCCTGATCATCTTTTCTTTTTTATACTTTATGTGATTATTTTATGCCATATTTATTTATATTCTTTTTCTCCTAGTAACATGTTTTTTATGGTATCTATTTTGCATTCATATTTTCAAATTGCATTCAAATTATGAGGCAATGTTCTATGTTGATATCTCTTCAGTGCTTGAACGAAATATCTTATTTTCAAAATTAAATCCGAAGACTATTTTTAGTCAATAAACTATATGTTCCCTATCTCTCTAAGACACATATAGGATTCAAATATTCTTTAAAACTGGAGTTTACTTATTTACACAAAATTCAAGCATTAAAAAGGGAACCGTAGACATCTTATTTTGTCCAAAGCAACATTTTAGGTATCAAAAGTCATCATCCGAGGCACCATAAAGTTCATTCATAGAAGCACGGGTTTAGGTCCTATCATTCTCGGCTAAGGTAAAAAGTTTAGAGAGTCAAAGGTAAGAAAAATCCATATTTTTTATGTATATGTGGATACATCGAAGTGAGGTATTAATATAAGGCTTTGTATCATTCACATTCCAAAATTTTACTAGTTGTATTGATACTAAAGGGCATATTATTGATACTTGAAAATGGTATCGCATACCAAGGGTGTTTGTATCGATACAGAGTTATGTCATAGCTAAAATCGTAATTTTTGGCCAATAAGTATTGATACAGAAGTGCATGTAATGATACAACAAGTTTGATATTGATACAAGGTTTTTGGTATCAATAAACCATGCTTTGTATCGATACTAGATTCAAAGTATCGATACATTTTAGGCTTTTTGCTCAATGTATTTTTATATCAATACATAAGGCTATTATGGCCTAATTCAAGACATTTTTCTTCCCTCGCACTATGACATTAAAAGTAAAATTTTGTATGACATTGCCGTAAAAAATAATCCAAAATCAAACATAACTTCAAACAAATCATGTGGAATTCTTGGGCTTGGATTAACATATTTTAGAAAGGCCCATTCTTGTAGCTCCCTTTCTACCCTTCTAAAAACCATTCCAAAACCTTTTATTTCCCTCATCTTTACCCTAAAAACTATCTTCTATAGCCACCATAACCAAAAGCTCTTTCTTTTCATTCCTTTCTTGCTAATCCGTAGTAAAGAAAAAAAACTAGAAGTTGCTAGATTACTGTTTACGGATATAGTGAGGAGTTCAAGCTTCCATTTAGGTATATTATCTATATTTTCTTCCTTCCATTTTCTATTTTTCTTCATCATCATCTTCTTAGTGAACCTTTATGTTTCCTTGACCCTATTAGGGCTTTCATGCATTATTGTGGCCTTGTTTGTGATACTTTTGGGATTTTGATGACTTTTTTGGTGCTTCAATGGTGTTTTGATGGACTAGAATACCATATTTCTTATTGACTGTAGACACCCCATTTTATATGTGCTAAAATTTAAGGTATCAGAAGTCATCATTTGAGGCACCATTGACATCATTTGAAGAAACACGGTCAAGTATCCACCACTCTCGGCTAGGATAAAGAGTTCAAAAAGTCAAAGGTAAGAAAAAATTTGTTTTTTTGTATGCATGTCTGGATACAATGGCCTGAAGATTGATACAAGGCTCCATGTCATTCAAATTCAAAGATTTTGTTACTTGTATCGATACCAAGGGTGTTTCTATTGATATAAAGTTATGTCAAAGTTAAAATCATGATTTTTGACCAGCAGGTATCAATACAAAGTGCATGTATTGATACGACAAGCTAGGTATCAATACAAGCTTGCTAGTATTGATACACCATGGTTTGTATTGATGCCAAATTCAAAGTATCAATACATTCTTGGTTTTTTTGCTTAATGTATCGATACAAAGCTTAATGTATCGATACACAAGCATATTTTGGCCTAATTTGAAACATTTTTCCTCTCTTCATACCATCACTTCAAAACTCGAATTTGATCAACATTGGCCCCAAAAAGCATCCAATATAGACATAACTTTATACAAATCATGTGGATTTAATTTTTGGGCTCTGAACATTGATTAATACATTGAAACATTTTTCCTCTCTTCGTGCCATCACTTCAAAACTTTAATTTGGTTACAACATTGGCCCCAAAAAGCATCCAATATAGACATAATTTCATACAAATAATGTGGATTTAATTTTTGGGCTCTGAACATTGATTAATACATTTTAGAAAGACTATTAAGCTTGGCATAATGGCATTTTAAGAGAAAAATTAGTTTTATGAAGGACAAACTTGAGACTACTCATCTAATTAACTAATGTATGAATTTTTTTGCTTGTAAGAATCAAGGTTAACCAATCAAATGCTGAAAGGTTTCACCTTGGTATAATGAGTCATTATATTGTACATACCAAAAGTCCTATATGCCTTCATTATTAGGCTATCTTAGTGGCTAAAACTATCCACTATATGATCCAATCTTTACTCAACTAAAAAGAAGAAACCTTTTTTTTTGCATCAACCACCAAGAAAATTCTAATACTCTCTTAAGAATCACATTCCCCTAGCTCCTTTTTTACCCTTCCAAAAACCTTTCTAATCTCTCTCGTTTACCTAAGCTTTACCCTAAGAACTATCTTCCATAGCTACCATAACCAAAAGCTCTTTTTTTTATTCTATTTTTGCTAATCTATAGAAAAAAAAGAAAAAAAGGGAGCTAGAAATTGTTGAAATGCTGTTTAAGAATATAGCTATGAGTCCAAGCTCCCATTTGGGTTTTCTATCTTTGCTTCTTTTTATTTTCTATCTTTTTTCATCATCATCATTTTAGTGAACCTCTATATTTCCATGACCTAATTAAGGCTTCCATGCATTATTATGGCTTTTTTTTAGGTAGCTTTAAGATTTTGATGACTTTTTTATGCTTCAATGGTGTTTTGATGAATTAGAATGCCATGTTTCTTGTTTACATTAAAATAGGCCCTGCTCCTACACTCTTGCCATGTTTTTCTTTATCTTAACATGTTCATTTCATGTGGGAATGCTTAGCCTATTATATTTTGATCTTGACCATTCCTTGGGATGCATTTTCACTATAATTTCCTTATTGAAGTGCATAGATAACTTGTTGTTTTGAGTGGTTGTTTATGTTTCATATTTTCACTTAGTTTAGTTCATTATATGCTTGTTAAAATGCCTTTATGATTTTTGTAGAAATCTATTTTCAAAGAAAACCCCAAGTTAAGTCTACGCTAACTTCAGTCAATAGGGAATAACATTGATTTAATGTTTTCAATATATTGGTTCTCTAATCTTGGGGAAATATAAAAAACAAATGTTTGGGAATCATGGGCTAATTAGGCTAAATAAATTCTATTTTAAACCAAAATAAGAAAATGTTTTTAAACATTTAGTTTAAGTCTTGTTTGAAGCCTACTATCACCGTTGGTTTGGATAACGGATGGTTTGGCGGCCTACTTTATAGGAGTTGGATTGGTCTATTACTTCATTGCCATGAACCTCAGTGATTGGACATTTGCATGTCCAACACTTTAGCACATAAACATAAAAGCCTTAACCCTAGGAAATCTCTATTTTGGTATAGGCACCTTAGTGACCTCTATTTTAAAAATTATTTATGGACTCCAAATGATTTTTATAGAATTTTCTAGCATTTTTCCTAGAAAGGGCTTTGAATTATCTTTACAATGATACCTTGTTTGCCCTCGGATCATTCCGGATGTGGAAGTTAGGATTTTTTGAACTTTTGCTATCCAAAACCCTTGAAATTAGTGATTCACGTTCTATTTGGGCAATTCTAACCCATCAAATGATTGTTTTGGATTTTTTAAGCATTTTCTTGAAAAGTTTATGAAATTCTCTTTCTAAAACGTAAAGTTTGCAATTTAACGATATCAAATGAGTTTAAGATAATTTTTCAAAATTCACTACTATTTTTTCCTAGCACTTGCTATCAGCGTTAACTCAGACTTGTTTCAAAAATTAATTCTGCCTAGAAAGTGATTTTCTAGGATTTTTGAAATACTTTTACATCAATTTTTATCGGGCTAACTTCCGATGATATTTTGTTTGCCCTAGAAACTATGAAACAAAGCCAAAATAAATTAGGGAAAATGGGTAGCTCATTGTTGTCCTTTGTTTTTGCTGAACTTTAAAAAATTACTTGGATTTTTCTTGAACTAGCATTTCTAGTCATTCAAATGACTCAAAATATATTCAATGATTTCCCCATGGAGTCATGACTAGCGACATAAGTTCTTCTAGGCTGAGATCAAAACTCAAAATTGTTTTCAAACTTAATTTCCATTTTCTATTTAAAATGTCTTTTGATTTAAAATTTTTTTCTTTAAAAACTTCAAAAATTTTGATTTTCAAAAGAATTACTCAATTTTTTCTTGAGGGATGCTCTAACCCTATTTTTTCTAGGGGATTTGCAACCCCATTTTCTTCGAGGGGATATACCAACCCCACTTTTCAAAAATACATAAAAATTCTAAGTTTTCTCTCATTCGAGCTTTCCTGTACCTTTTATCAACCTTTTTATCACTAAAATGGCCTTTGAATCCAAACACAACTTAAAATTGTGAATTCGGTTATTCCTTAATAACTGAGGTCAATTACAAGAAATATCATGATTGTCTCTTATTTTCTATGTTTTCATGTATTCATCTTTAATGCAATTTTTATTATATTCCTCTATGTCCTACTAACCTGCTTCTTTTCTTGACGATGATTTGCATTCATGTTTTCAAAAACTTGAATTTCATCAAACCTAAGGCAATATTCTATGTTAGTACAATGCTTGATGTAGAGTATCCTTTTCCAAATTAATTTAGATCTTATTTTATCAAATCCTCTATGTTTCTCCTCCCTTTTAGGTTGCATAGAAGGAGATTAACTAAACTTTTATCATAAAAACTTAAATCCAATATTTACCAAAAATTCACATTCGTAAGAAGGGGATACATATAAATAATGATTGCATGAAAAATCGAGGAAAACTGAGACTTTGATAATTTATGGCTAGACGGTATTAATCTTGGGTGACATAGGTTTATTAATCCTTCCCCACGCTAATTAGATTTTGGCCTAACAATCTCAATCAGAGTAGAGGGGATATCTCTAAAACCTCATTGAGTAAGTCTGCATGGTTTAAACCAGTGCAATCGACATAATTGAATTAACCATATTTATGAGATAAGACTTTATTCCTATAGAAGATAGTGGACAAGAACTGTTGAACTTTCTGGAACTTGTAAACAAAAAATGTAATAGCGTGAAACATTTTCAGATTTGATTACTTTTAAGCTTGATGGGCTGTAATTAAAGCTTTATTTGAATGGAAGATACTTATTCTGGAGCTGTTGCCAAAGTCCAACTGTCTCTTGCATTTGCATACATGATTTAATTTGTTTAATTATGTTTTTTCCATAATAATATCACATGCATATGATTTCATCTTCATTCTTGCATGCATCATACTCATTATATTAATAAGTATAATCCAGCATCATTTTAAAGTACAAAAGGTTTCAAAGCACGGAATTAAGCACCTAACACCAGTACCTATCTGCATGAGAAGGCAATAACAAATGTTCACGAGGCTTGCATTGAGAGGCTTAAACTTATGCATCAAGAAGCTGAAGAGCAAATACTTTGTAGAATTGATAAACTACAAAACAAAGCTATTGAATTGACAAAATTGCTAGCTATTGCTCTAAAAGATAAAATGTAAAAAAATATCACTAATAAGGGTAAAAAATAGCTAATCTGAAGGTTAATCCGAATGAGGGTGTTGCTTCATACCTCTTTTTCTTTGGTGATTCAAAGGGATCACACATGACTTAAAAGATATATACATGGTGAGTGCTTATGCTGGTCGGAGCCTTTAGGTTACCATTAATCGATATTTGATTTAGGCGTAATGTGAAGGGAAGAAAGAATGTCAGGTGAATTGCTTACTTTACTAGTCTTAAAACATTAGCAGAAAGTGGCTGTAAATTTGAAGTCACCATCGCTCATTTCAGGCTAGGCATGATCGGATGCCTATTGAAAACAATATTTTGAGTTACAAAACTTGATACATTGATTTTGAGCTCTGTATAGTCTAGAAATTCATCAATTTGGTTTGAGAGTTGGTTATGCGTGGGGAAGGATTACCACCCCCATGACGCTCGAAATCGGTGCCCGCTAACTATATATAGCTTCGGTTTCAATTTAATTGGTTCCACTTTATAATTATTTTGACATAATCCCTTTTAATGCATGAAATTTGATAATTATAGCCTAGGTTTTGAAGGAAAATTTATGTCACCTATGTGCCTCAAAGATGTGGAAAACATAGGGATTTTTAATAAAAATAATCTCTGGATTAAATTTTAAAAATTTGGATATTCTATGTTAGGCACTGGAGAGATACTGATATGGAACATTGCATTGTAACTTTTAAAAATAATTTTTAAAATATTAATGCATAATAGTCACTATGAAAGGGAAATGTATTAGTAAGACAAAAAAAGAATATAATAATATCACATAAAAGTAATCACAAGCATAAAAAAAGAGAGGTATGATCAAAATGTATCTCGTAATTACCTTCGATTATTAAGGAATAACCAGAGTGACAACTTTGAAATGCATTTGGATTTGAAGGCAACTTAAGGGATATAGAAAATAAGGTTTTGATTAAATGCTTTGAGATGTCTGGGAAAGAGAAAATCTTTGGATTTTGATTGGAAAGCAGGGTTAGAGTATACCTTCGGAAGACAATGTTAGAGTATCCCCAATGGTGATGATTTAGATGTGTTCAAAAGAAGATTTTAATTGACCTTTTGGGTAGTTTCGAGAGAGAAAATTTTAATTTTAAATGAAAAATGAGGTTGGAGTATCTCTTTATAGAGTAGGGTTAGAGTATCCCTAAAGATAAAAATTTTATTTTTTAAAAAAGTTTGATTAGAAATCTCAAAAAGATCTGAGAGAGAGAAAATTCAAATTTTGAATGAAAAGCATGGTTGGAGTACCACTCAGAAAGTGGAGTTGGAGTATCTCTATTGTTGAAGATTTTTATATTCATGGAGGAAAGTAATATTTAGATAAAAAAGGTTTTTTAAAAATAAAACCTAAGAGATTCAATAAACTTATTCTTTTTGTTTTAGCTTTGATCCAAGCCTAGAGGGCTTGTGTCGTATTATGTGACTCCATAGGGAGTCAATCGTGTACACTTTGAGTCATTCGAACATCCTAACAAGGGACAACATTGCTCTATCTCCCTTCCTGAATTTATTTCAAAAAAATCCAAAGGTGTTAGGGCGTGGACAAAGTGTCACTGAAAAAGTAACTTGATAAGGTTTAATGTAAAAATATTTTAAAAAATTGTAAAAAATCACTTTCTAGGAAAAATTAATTTTTAAAATTGGGTTTGCCTTATCACTAGAAGCATGTGAAGGGGAAAAGAGATACTGGACTTTGGAAAATCATCCCAGACTCATTTGGTATTGCTAAATCATAAATGATGCCTTTTTAGAAAGGGAATTTCATAAAATTTCTAGGAAAATGTTTAAAAAATTTTAAAAAAAATCATCTGGCAGATGGAAATGGCCCAAATAAAATGCCATTTGCTGGTTCCAAAGGTTTCAAACAATAAAGGTTTGAAAAATCATAACTCCCTCATTCAGATCTGTTTAAGTGCAAATGAGGCTTCTTTAGAAGGTATTTCAATGCTCTTTGAAGGAAAAATATCATAAAATTGTAAAAAAAATGCGTTTAGTCTCAAAAAAAAATTTTTATGTGGGCTAGTGCTGCTAGAGCAAAAACTAGGGAGTTTTTTTTGGCATTTCTAGGTTTTATATGACTAAACTCAAGGCAAGGACGTGTGAACATCTCTGACACAGAAAAAGGGGTGACATAAGCATTGTGAGTTCATTCCATAATCTCAGAGTAGTTTGTGATGATGAAACAACCTGACTATGCCACAAATGAAGGTATTAAGGTCTAGATCAAGGCTTAAACATTTTAAAAAAAGTGAAAGGCTATTTATTTTTGAAACTAGAACTTATAATTTTATTTGACTATGAATCTAAACATAGAAAACTTGATTTATCCCCCAAATTGGAGGACTAATTTTGTGAAAATATTAAATCCATGTTATTTTTCATTTATTAAAGGTAACATAGATTTAACTTGGGTTTTATTTTTAAATTAAATTTTACAATCAACAAGCAAACATGTTAAGAATAAAATATGGCATGCATAAAGATGAATATAAATGTCACATTCAAATAAAAGGATAACGTTTTGTCAAGGAAAAGGTGGCTAAAATGTAAGATAATGACAAGTGAGATGCATGAGAATGTTAGCCTTATGAATGACATCTAAAATCAAGCCATGTATGATGGTATGAACATTCTTAACCAAAAGAAAGCATGCTGGAATTTCCAAGATTACATTTTTGTTTGATAAAACCTACCAAGAGGCAAGAAAATGTGTAAAGATGCTTAAGACTGTTAGGGTGAACATTTAAACATGTGTTGAGTATGTGGGAATGGACAAAGTGTGACAAAGATATATAAGTAGGGATTGTTTTAGTGATGAAAATAAAGCATGGCATATTTGACCATTTAAGCAACATCAAGGCATCAAGAGGATTATCAAAATCCTAAGACTACCATAACTAAGGCCATAATAATGCATGAAAATCTTAGAAGGGTCATGGTAAAAAAAAGAGGTCACTAGAATGATATAAATGCTAAAAACTAAAAAAGTAAGTAGAGCAAGGGGGGAAATATACGAAAGCTTTAAGCTTCAACCTTTTTCTGTGAGCAGTAACTTTGGACTTGCATTCTTCCTTCTTTTGATATTGAACAGCAATAAAGTGATGAAAAGAAGGAGCTTTTTAGTTAAGGTCTCGATGGAGGGGAGTTTTTAGACGAAAGATTAGTGGAATGAAGGGTTTTAGAAAGCTTTTTAGTGGTGGCTTCAAAAAGCTACAGGAATAATGAAGGGTTTTTAGTTTTTTTGTGGCTAAGGAATATTGAGAGAAGGTATGAAAGTGAGTGTTTTCTACCGAGAATCTCTGTGTATGGTAGGATTTTCTTTTCTGTGGGGTTTTTGTGTCCCTTTTCTCAATGGAGCCAAAGTTGGCATATAAAGCCATGTGAATATGAAGATAAAGAATACAAAAAGAAAGGGTATTATAGGCTGTACTATGCTCAGTTGCCATGCAAACCATTGGTTTGCTCAATAAAAATAGTGCATCAATGTCGTTTTATTCAGTTGAGCATTGAGAAAAATCTACCTTACCTTCTAGCAACTTGCATAATGTCATAAAATGTCCTTTGTCATGGCTATTTGGGCCTAAAAAATTTGTTAAAATCCAATCACAAGTGCAAAGCTAAGGCCTGGTATGATTTTTGATGATTTTTGGTGCAAGAAACCTATTTAAGTTGGATTTTTAGATCAATAGTGCAAAAGTTGGAAAATGGTTTAAACTAGGCAAAATTGCCTTGGTGTATTGATACAAAGCATTTTGTATTGATATACAAGGCAATATTTTTCCTATTAGTGCAGACATAATAAAGCATGTATCGATATCAAGAGCAAAAAAAGATTCCAATCTTGAGAATTGGAGGCATATATCGATACTACAAAGGTTATATTAATATTCTTGCTTGAGTATCATTGCATTTGGCCAAAAATCACTATTTTAGATACTGACAAGGCCAATATGATACAAACATGCTAAGTATTGATACCACACCTTAGGTCTTGATGCCAAACCTTTTTGTATTGATACAACATGTGAAAATTTGAATCTTAGTGATATTCGAGCTTGGTATCAATACCTATGCACCAATATAATTTGCATGTACCTTTGGCTCTCTGAATTACCTCACTTTGGTTAAAAATGATGGAAAATTGACCCCTGTTTATTTGTGTAACTCTAAGGATGCCAAAACTATGATCTCTGATACCTTAGATGATGGCATTTGATGTATGGCCTGGACAAAATGGGGTGTCCATAGGGGGATTGAAGTGACAAACACTCCTAAAAAAGCATCCTAAAAGCAGTCACCCTGTAACACTGATCCTATCTACTTAACTATTCATCTATATAAACCCTATGATAGCACCACATCTAGCTTAGGGATATCGTGGCATGAATATAGGTTATCATTAGTGAATCCTTTAGTTATAGACCTCAAATAAAATAAAAAAAAGTAGCTGGTTCAAAGTGTATCGAGGCTATTAAAAATGAACCTAAGTATAAGTTATTAGAGAAATGCCTCAGAGTTATAGAAGGTAGCGATAAGTTTGAAATTGTGGATGCTAAATCCTAAAGCCTAGTTTTAAACCTTGTTATCCCACCTAAGTTCAAAGTACTAGATTTTGATAAATACAATAGGACCGAGGACCCTACTGTACATATCCGTATGTACTGCCAAAAGATGGCTAGCCATAAAGACAACGATAAACTATTAATACATTTTTTTCAAAACTGCTTAATTAGAGTAGCTGTATGATTGTATATAGAACTTAACCCAATCAGAATTCAATCATAGGTTGATTTAGGTTGAGCTTTCCTTGATTAATATAAGCATATATCCGATTGGGCTTTGACTCTTTTTTCTTCATTAAGCATGGAAAAGAAAGTTATCGAAAACTTTAGGCAGCACATCTAAAAATGGTAAAAAGAGGTTGCGCAGATCGATCCCTTGTTGAATGAGGAAGAAATAACTGTCAGATTCATTAGCACCTTATAGACTCCTTATTATGAAAAAGTAGTAAGAAACATGCCAAAGAATTTTGCACATGTAATTGTATTATGCAAAATGATTGTTGAGTCAGTAAAAAGCAACTCGATCGAGAGGGCTATCTCTAAAGTTAATCAAGGCCGCACAATGGTTAAAACCCTATGTTGGAACTAGCTCATCTCAAATTTTTGCCAAATTAGCTATGTATGTAATTGGCACTGAAGGTAATTATGAAATCATAAAGACATGAGCAAGCTAAATCAACAATGAACCTAGTCTGACAAATTCTAGCATAAGCAGATTTGATCAATGGGGTTAAAAAGATGAAAGAAGGCCCTACAGACTTCTATGACTTCTATACCATCCACAGTCATACTCTTCAAACATGCAAGTAATTTCATACAATGGTTTAAGGGTTGATGAACGAAGGAAGCATTGAGTTCTATGATAAACAATTATCCTTCACTTAGTCAGCAAACATAATCAAAGAATGTTTTGCCTATGGTTGAGCATCATCTGTCGCAAAGCACTTACATGAGTTTCCAGTTGCTGGAAAAGGACTAGGAAAACATCTACAAGAGATCTCTAAAGCTTTGAAAACCCGTCAAATTAACAAGAAAGGTCTGGGATTCAAACCTAATGCCCACCAATAGAAAAAATAAGCTCAAAAAGTAGAGGGAAAGAGAATAGCCTTTTTGAAGTGCCAAGATTTAGAATATGAACCAATAGCGCTATCACCGTTACAAGAAAGTTTTCATTTAGAAAGACACATCAATCCAAGACTTCTATCTTTGCTTCTTTTTATTTTTTATTTTCCTTCATTATCATTATTTTAGTGAACCTTCATGTTTCCATGACCCTATTAAGGCTTCCATGCATTATTGTGGCTTGTTTATGGTAGCTTTAGGATTTTGATGACTTTTTTAGTGCTTCAATCATGTTTTGCTAAATTAGAATGCCATGTTTCTTGTTGACATTAAAAGAACCTATGCTTTTGCATTCTTGCCATGTTTTTTTTCATCTTAACATGCTCATTTCATGTAGGAATGCTTAGCCTATCATATTTTGATCTTGACCATCCTTAGGATGCATTTTCATATGATTTCCTTATTGAAGTGCATAGATAACTTGATCTTTTAAGTGGTTATTCATGTTTGATATTTTCACTTAGTTTAGTTCATCATATGTTTGTTGAAATGCCTCCATGATGTTTGTAAAATTCTAGTTTCAAAGAAAACCCCAAGTTAAGTCAATGCTAGCCTTAATCAATAAGGATTAGCATGGTTTTAATGTTTTCAATATATTGATTCCCAATCTTGGGAAATGTTTGGGAATCATGGCCTTATTAGGCCAAATATATTCTATTTTAATCCAAAATCAAAAAAACATTTTGAAATATTTAGTTTAAAAGTCTTGTTTTTGGCCTACCATTACCATTGGTATAGATACGGGATGATTCGATAGCCTACTGTGCAGTTGTTGGATTGGTCCATTACTTCACTGCCATGAACCTCAATGACTGGACATTTGCATGTCCAATACTTTAGCATATGAGTATAAAAGCCTTAACTCGAGGAAACTTCTATTTTGGTATTGGTAGCAAAGTGACCCCTACTTAAAAAATTATTTTTGCTCTATGAATGAGTTTTTTTTGGAATTTTCTAGCTTTTTCCCTGGAAACAACTTCTAATTACCTTTACAATGATACCTAGTTCACCTACAATCATTTTGGATGAGATAATTATGATCTTTCGATCCTTTGCTATCTAGAACCCTTAGAATCAACAATTCATATTTTTGTTGGGCAATACTAACCCATCGAATGACTTTTATGGATTTTTTGAACATTTTTCTTAAAAAGGTTGTGAAATTCCCTTTCTGAAAAGGTCTTGTTTGTGATTTGTTAATTTCGGTTGAGTCTGAAATGATTTTTCAAAATTCATTGCTCCATTTTTCTAGCACTTGCTATCAGTGCTGACTCAGATTTAGTTTTGAAAACTAATCTCGCCTAGAGAGCAATACTCTAGATTTTTGAAATATTTTTACATTAATTTTTATCTATCTACCTTTCCAAAGGTATCTTGTTTGTGACTAAAAACTATTGAACCAAACCGAAATAAATTAAGGAAGGTGGGTAGCTCGTTGCTATCCCCTATTTTTGTCAAACTTGGATTTTCCTAAACCAACATTTCTAGTCATTTGAATGACTTGAAATTTATTCAATGATTTTCTCCATGAAGTCATGACTCATGACATATGTTTTTTGCTAGGCTCCAATCAAAACTCAAAATTGTTTTCAAACTTAATTTCTATTTCCTATTTAAAATGTCTTCCTATTTAAAATCTATTTTCTTCAAAAACTCAAAAATTATGATTTTCAAAAAAATTACTCAATTTGTGTCTTTTCAAAGGGATAGTCCAACCCTATTTTTCTAAGGCATTTTCCAACCTCATTTTCTCTGAAGGGATACTCCAACCCTCTTTTCAACTCGTTTTTTAAGTTTATTGAAGCCTCTATGTTTCTATTCCCTCCTAGGTTGCATAGATTCATATTAATTACACTTTTATCATAAAAATTTGAATCCAATATTTACAAAAAATATGAATTCATAAAAAGGGGATTACACCTAAATAATGATCGCATGAAAAATAAAAAAGACTAAGATTCGATAATTTATGGCTAGATGGTACCAATTTTGGGCATCGTAGAGGTATTAATTCTTCCACATGCATAACTGATTCTCAAACCCTTAAAATTGAACTTTAGTATACATAGTTTGTAAAAATCAATGTTTCAAGTTTTGTAACTTGGAATTATCAATTTTAATATGTATCCAATCATACCTAGGTCCAAATGGTCAGTTGCGACTCTAAGTCATGACCATTTCATAATGGCTATCCAAGACTGGCTGGACTAGCGATTCATCTGATGGACCTCCTTTTAACTTTCACCTTATCACTCTTAATTCAAATCCTGATTAAAGGATGATCCAAAGATGAGTCCCACCTTTTTTCCGCTTTTAAGTCGTGTCCACTATGCGAGAGTGGCATGTCACAACACTGACATTAAAACAACCCCTGCACATGCATTCTTGCCATGTTTTTCTTTATCCCAACATGTTCATTTCATGTATGAATGCTTAGCCTTACATATTTTCATCATGACCATACCTTGGGATGCATTTTCACTATGATTTCCTTATTAAAGTGCATGGACAGTTTGCCGTTTTGAGTGATTGTTCGTGATTGATATCTTCACTTAGTTTAGTTCATTTTATGTTTGTTGAAATGCCTCTATGATGCTTGTAAAAATCTATTTTCAAAGAAAAATCTAAGGTAAGTCTATGTTAACCTCAATTAATGTGGATTAGCATAGATTTAATGTTTTTAATATATTGGTTCTCCATTCTTAGGGATATATTAGGCATAGATGTTTGGAATCAAACTTGTTAGGCTAAATAAATCGTGTTTTCAACCCAAAATTGAAAATGCTTGCAAGTATTTAGTTTAAGCTTTGTTTTGAGCCTATCATGACCATTGGTGTAGATAGCAGATGGTTCGGCGGCCTACTCTACGTAAGTTGGATTGGTCTATTACTTCAATATCATAGACCTCAATGATTGGACATTCACATGTTTGACACCTTGACATGTGACTATAAAAGCTTTAACCCAAAAAAACCCCTATTTTGACACTGACAACCCTATAATTCCTATTTGAAAAATTATTTTTAGACTCTAAACGAGTTTTTGGAAATTTTCTAGCATTTTTCTTTAAAAGGACCTTGCATTACCTTTGCAATACTTTGTTTGCCCCTAGATCATCCCGAATATAGGAGTTATGATTTTTCAAACCTTTGGATCCAAACCCTTTAAAACAACAATTCATATTCTGTTTGGGCAATTCCAACCCATCAAATGATTTTTCTAGATTTTTTAAACAATTTTCTTAAAACTTTTGTGAAATTCTCTTTCTGAAAAGGTGTCATTGGTGATTTAACAATTCCAAATGAGTCCAAGGTGATTTTTTAAATTCCATTGCTTCCTTTTTTTAGCACTTGTTGCCAATACTGATTAAGACTTAGTTTCAAAAATTAATTCTATCTAAAAAGTGATTTTTTTAGGATTTTCAAAATACTTTTATATTAATCCTTATCAATTTACCTTTCCAATGGTACCTTGTTTGCCACTGATAACCATCGGACTAGACCAAAATAAATTTGGGATAGTGCATAGTGCAATGCTATCCCTAGTTTTTACTGAATTTAGGTGGAATTTTTTTGAATTGTCTTTTTTAGTCATTCAAATGACTTGAAATATATTTAATAGTTTCTCTCATGTTTTCATAAGTAACGACGTAGGTCTCTTTAGGCTTAGATTAAAATGCAAAATAATCTTTTCAAAATTAATTTTCATTTCCTCTTTAAAATATTTTCCATTTTAAAATTTATTTTTTTAAAAAATATAAAAAATTTTGGTTTTCGAAAATCACTCAAATTCTTTGTTTCTTGAGGGGATACTCCAACTTTACTTTTTTAAGGAGATTCTTTAACCTTATTTTCTTCAGAAAGATACTCCAACCTTATTTCCAAAAATACATCCAAAATCTAAGTTTTCTCTTTACCAGGCTTCCCTAGACCTTTTATCAAAATTTTCATGCCTAAGATGACCATTAAACCCAAACATGTCTTAAAATTATCAATTCGGTTATTCCTCAATAACTGGGTCAATAAGGGATACATCTTGATCATCCCTCATTTTTTTTTTATGTTTTTATGTATTCATTTTTAATGCAACTTTTATTATATTTTTTTTATGTATTTCTAAACAATTTCTCTTCTTGATGATGATTTGCATTCATGTTTTCAAAAAAAATCAAATTTCATTAAACTCAAGGCAATGTTCTACGTCAATATCCCTTTAGTGCTTGACGTAGAGTATCATTTTCTAAATCAATCCGAATCTCACTTGATAGAATCTTTTATGTTTCTCTTCCCTCCTAGGTTGCATATAGAGATATTAATTAAGCTTTTATCATAAAAACCCAGATTTGATATTTACAAATTTGCATTCATAAGAAAATGATTACACATAAATAATGATTGCATAAAAAACTGAGACTTTGATAATTTATGGCTAGATGGTACCAATTTTAGGCATTGTGGGGGTATAATCCTTCCCCACATGTAGCTGACTCTTAGATCCTTTTAAAATGAACTCTGATATATGCAGTCTGTAAAATCAATGTTTTGAGTTTCGTAACTCAGAATCATCAGTTTTCATAGCTATCTGGTCATACCTAGCCCAAAATGATCGGTGGTAACTTTAAGTCATGGTCATTTTGTAATGATCATCCAAGATCAATTGGATGAGCAATTTACCCAATGATCCTCCCCTCGACTTTCACTCATCACACCTAATTCAAATCCCAATCAAGGGATATTCCAAAGGCAAGTTCTTCTTCCCTTTCGTTTTTTAAGTCATAGCATGCCATGCTGAAAGGGCATGTCGTGACAGCTTGACGACTTCATTGAGGACCTGATTTTAAGAGTCAAGCCTTGGACGAGCTAAATTTTATCATGATTTTTTGTTTTCTTTGATTTTAGTTGTTATTTATTTGTAATCCCCTTTCTTCATTTTCTTTGTGCATGACATTTATTTGGCATCACTCTATGTTTTTGTGTTTCTCGTTATTGCTAGGGTTCCTTCCTACTTGAAAAATAAATACAACATTTTTCCTATAATGGTAATAAGGAGTGAATAAAAAGGTTTGATTGTTTTCTTGACACACATAGCGTACTCACATCTGTATTTGACTCTCAACCATTCTTTTTTGGAGAGAGAATAACATCTTTATTTGGTGGAAGTGAGCTAATTGCCCTATGTGGTATCTTTTCTTTAGCCATGGGCTAGTAATATCTTTGAGGGTGTACAATACCCATGCTCTCATGGTATTCTTTTTATCCATATGGGTATAGCAAAATAGATCCACCCAAATCAAACTCGTTCTACCAAGCCTATGATGAGCCTTGGATCAGGGTGTCTTGGTTATCCTTACTAGATGAAAGAATAGTTTGGGAACCTTTTAGAGTTACATTAACCCCATATAGTTAGCCATAAGAGCCAGACCGTGTCAGGCCATATTGAAGTGCTACTAGATTGACGTAGAGAATAAGATACTTAGGGAAACACTTCTTACCTATTACTCATCTTTATTATTTCTTTGTTGCATAGATGATGATGAATACACATTTTCACCAATGCCTTCTCTCCCATCCAAAATTATGTCATCCATTGTAATAATATTATAAGGGCATGTCGTGATGTTGCATGACCAACAACTAATGCCTTTTTTCTTTTTGCAAGAGATAGCATTCAAACATCATCACTTAGCATCCCTTTCGAGGCCTAGTATCACCTTTTAAGGAACTAAACCTGCTTGGGTAAGTCGTTATGCTACCTAACCAGTGGCTTAGAGCCTGTCAATCATTAAATAATGATAAAAAAGAACCTTATGTCCTTAGAGGCATCATGTTGTTTTGCTATGTGTAAAGACTTGAACAAGTCATCATGTTCTCTAATGGATAGCTTGACATTAGCTTGTAACTATACAGTGACAAATTAATTGCCATGGTTTTGAGCATGATCTTTATCCCGATGGGACACTTATATCTTGGACATGTCAGTATGCTACCTATATAAGTCTGGATTTGATAACAAAACGTCTATTCCCATATTTTTTCCATGTTCACCCCGAAGCACCACGATGCCACAGGCATTTTTATTCTATGATTTTTTTTTGTCCTTAATACGTTACTAGCTTAGTATTTCTTTTGTTGTTGTCTTTGCTACATGCATCATATCATTTTGTATCATCTTCGAATAGATGTTTCTATGGCGATGTCTATAAACAAGTATCTCACCATGGCACAAGCATTAGCTGAAGGTTTCAAAGATTTTGAGACAGTCAAGACCGAGTTAGAAAGGGAATAAGAGAGAGTGGGGATAATATCCAGCTCGGATATATCTCCGAGATCCTAAAATAAGCTAAAATGGTTTTTATGTAGTTCAATCTTTAGGAGTTGAGAGATGTGAGGATTGGTTGGGACGAGATTAATAAGGTAATATTTGCAGACTATTATAGGGATATTACTATATTGATTCAAGTCAAAGTCGACTTCATACTACTACACGCAATGATACAATTCTAGAATCCTATATATAGGTGTTTCACTTTCAGCGGGTATGATCTGGTCCCTACTATAAAAGCGTATACAGCCATGCTTAATATCAGAAGGGCCTAATTCAACAAAATTTACTCTAAGTAGGTAAAACCTATACCTCTCAAGAAGTTGGCAACTATGCTCGAAGTCGGAGAGCATTGGGTAAACTCATATCTAGTTAAATCAGGGAATAATACGTGTATCACATAAGATAATTTAAAGTTTACCATGCGAACTTAGTCAAACAAAAAGAAAATTTGGGACACTTTCATATCAGCAATCTATGATCTGATCATTTTTTAGGGCTTTGGGACACATAGAGGTTGTTGTGGTAGATATTTGCTTAAAAATAAGTTATACTATCAATCCTATTCCAGCAATCTTAGCAGAGACTATCTGATCCTTAAATTTTAGGAGAGAAAGAAGTAATGTGTGCTTCATCAGATGCTTATCAATGTTGTATCTATGGCTTCTCAATCATTTTTGGGCTAAGAGACTGCTACAACTATACATGTGAATTATTGTCTTTTCACCAAGTTCTTGCAAAAAGAGTGGCAACAAGATACAACCAAAGATCAATAGATTGCAAAGTTTCAAAATTTGAATGTTAATGAAATGACTTAAATAGTTTCATGGATCATTCATGGCTTGATTGCGCACAAATGCAAACCATTTCATTAGGTTCCTATTAATGGATTATGGGGAAACACCAGCTATGCTATGCTACTGGCTTTAGAGCAATTTGATTGCTGACAGTTTGTCCTCATCATTCGCTAGCTTTGTATGCTAGATTTTGAATATGGAGGGGATGGTTACACAAGCTAGGTGCTATTTGATGCATGGGAAAAGACCTACCAAATCATATTGAAAGGGGAGACTCCAGCCAACAAATATAGGATAGTTAGGCATGTTAACGACTCTATATTGTCATCCACAAAAGGAATCTCTCATGTTCTGACAGATAATAGTCTATTTGAGATTAAGATCCTGAAGTCTAAGTTTGCACAAGAAAAAGCTGCTTTCGCTAAAGAAATTCATTAGTTGTAAGAATATAAAAGCCTATGGGAGCATGAGTGTCAACTCCGAGAGAAGCAGATACACAACCTTGTTAAGACAAAAAATGCCATCAACAAAGATCATCGAGACTTAATGAATGATGACATGGCACTACAGAAGGCAAAGAAATACCAAGGAACTAGTAAATCCCTAATCGAATGGAAAATCGAGCTTGTCTCTCTTGCTAATGACTTAGAAGCTTAAAAGGTTCAAGTAGAGACTGATGCAGAAGAACTCACTTAGACTTGTGTAATTGCATAAATTTATAAAAAAAAAAGCAAAAGCTTAGCAGCTTAAGTATGAGTTCTTTAAGAGGAAAAGGTTAAGAATAAAGCTTTGATTACAAAGGTTTAGGAGTTGGACATGCCTTTTAGGTCCAACAAGATCAAATTGAGAGATTGTCAAGGACTTCTAAAGAACTAAGTCATAATTAGATCTTAGCTGACTAATCTTGATTGGAATATAAGGAATGTCTTTGGAATCTCATTGAGCGAATTCGAATGGTTCAAACCTATGCACATGACATGGTCGAAGTAGCCAGATCTATGAGGCAAGACTTCATTCCCATAGGAGATAGTGGACAAGAAGTTTTGAACTTTTTGGAACTTGTAATCAAACAATGTAATAGCCTGTGATATTTTTAGATTTGATTACTTTCAAACTTGATGGGCTATAATTAATGCTTTGCTCGAATGGAAGATACTTATTTCAAAGCTATTGCTTAAATCCAACTGTCTTCTGAATTTACATAAAGGATTTAATTTGTTTAATTATGATTTTTCATTATCACATGCATATGATTTCATCTTGATTCATGCAAACATCATACTCATCATATTAATAAGTTTAATCCATCATCACTCTAAAGTGCAAGGGTCCTCAAACATGAAATTAAACACCCAACACAATACAATACCCATTTGAATCAAAAGGCAATAAAAAATGATCACCAGGCTCATATCGAAAAGCTCAGGGCAAATGCTTCGTAAGATTAATGAACTAGAAAATCAAGTTGCCGATTTGACAAAATTATTGGCTACTGCCTTAAAGGATAAAAGGCAAGCAACTACCATTGATAAAGGTAAGGAACCAACCAATTCTGAGGTTAATATGAATGAAGGGATTGAAGCCATTAACACTCCTAAAGAAGCATCCCAAGAATAGTCACCTCCAATAGCACTGATCCTCCTTACTCAACCATTCATCTATATAAACTTTACTATAGAATCGTATTAGGCTTAAGGATATTGCAGTGTGAATATGGGATCGTCACTAGCAAATCCTTGAGTTTCAGACCTCGATGAGCAAATAGAACATGAAAAAGCAACTGGTTCAAAGTGTGCTGAGGTTGTTGAAAGTGAAACTAAGTACAAGTTATTGGAGAAATGCCTCAAAGCTATAAAAGGGAGTGATGGGTTTGGAATTGAAGATGCAATGGGACATATCCTTTGGCTTTGTTTCAAACCTTATTATCCCACCCAAGTTTAAAGTTCTAGATTTTGATAAATACAATGGGACATACCATTTTATATCATCTTAAGATAGTTGTTTCTAGGGGCGATGCCTATAAACAAGTATCTAACCATAGCATAAGCACTAGTTGAAGATTTCAAAGATTTTGAAACAGTCAAACCAAGTTAGAAAGGGAATAGCGAGAATAGGGATAGTCTTCAGGTCTAATATATCTCGAAGATCCCAAAATGAGCTAAAATGGATTTTAGGCAGTTCAATCTTTAAAGTTGAAAGATGTATGGAATGGTTGGGATGAGATTGATAAGGCAATCTTTATAGACTATTATAGGGATATTGCTATATTGATTCAAGGCAAAGTCGACTTTATATTACTATGCATAATGATATAATTTCGGAATCCCATATACAAGTGTTTCAGTTTCAACAGGCATGATTCGGCCCCTATTGTAAAAGAGTATACAGCCATGCTTAGAATCAGAAGGGTCAAATTCGACAAAATATAGTTTAAGTTGATAAACCTATACCTCTAAAAAAGTTGGCCACTATGCTTGGAGTAGGAGAGCACTGAGTAGACTCACATCTGGTCAAATCAGAAAATAATAGGTATATCACATAGAACAGTTTAAAATCTACCATGAGAACTCAGTCAGACAAGAAGAAGATTTAGGACATTTTCACATTGGCAATCTATGATCTAATCATTTTTCTGAGGGCTTTGGGAACATAGATGTTACCATGGTAGATTTTTTCTTAAACCTAAATTACATTACCGATCTTACTCTTGCCATCTTAGCATAGACTATCCGATCCTTAAATTTTGGGAGAGAGAGAGGCAAAGCATGCTTTGTTAAATGCTCATCAATGTTGCATGGCTCCTTAGTCATTTTTGGGGTAAGAAACCACTACAGTTGTACATGCTAAATTTTAGTCCTTTCACTGAGTTCTTGGAAAAAGAGTGGCCACAAAATGCAACCAAAGATCAATGGATTGCAAAATTTTGAGATTTGAATGTTAATGAAATGATTTGGATAGTTTCACATATCATTCCTGGCCTGATTATGTACAGATGCAAATCATTCATTGGGTGCCTCTTAATGGATTATAGGAAAGCATCGGTTATGATACGCTTATGGTTTTATAGCAATTTGATTGCTGATAGTTTGTCCCTATCATTCACAAGCGTTGCACATTAGATTTTGAATATGGAGGTCATGTTTAGTGAGCCTGTTTTACCAAACAAGTACCCATATGTTATCCCCAAGTATCTTTATCCTTCAACTTATGAATCAATTGCATGCATCGAATGCATGAAGGCTTAACATATACTAGTCTTTGTGCTTTGTCAGTGCCCTATCCTAACAATATGCTGACCAAGAACATTTTTAGAAACATGAGTTTGATGCATAAGGATCCCATAATTGTAACTCATTAAAATTCATTTGCAAGGCCAATGTGTTTCATAGGCTTTATCTATATAAGATTTTCATAGCAATTTATCAAATAATATCTTATGGATAAAGAAATATCTCATTAACATTAATTAAACTATAATGTTTATTTACACGAAATTACTAAATGCAAGTGCATTACAAGCTAAAGTGATTGGCTTGTAGGGATTACAACTAATAAACTCCATAATCATTGTTATATTGGCCAAAAACTTTGAGTAAACACAAGCTGGAAACAAGTAAGATATGTCCCCTCATATTACTTAGGGTGATGAATCCTTTATATACCACACATCCGCCTTCAGTATGCTTCACAATATACTCAAAATGACCCTACCTTAGGTATCTAGCTATAGACACCTTATTTTGCCCGGGCTAATTTTTAGCAATCCGGAGCATAGACGTAAGAGGGTCGCCTGGCGAAAAAGTATTTTGAGGATATCAAGAAGGCCTAGGGATCATATCAAAGGTAAATGCAAAGATGTGGCATCAAATGACATAGTTCAAGGTGTCCTAGGACAAAAGATATGAGAAAATTCACAATTTTACTTGAATGTATCGATGCATGGTTCTCATGTATCGATACAATGCTCCAACATGCCAAAAATTTGAAATGTCCCCATTTGTATCGATACAACATGTAGATGTATCGATGCATAAGCCTCTGTATCGATACAGGACCTCATGTATCGATACTAGGCCATGCCAAGACCAAAGCATGCATTCTATAAAGATATGTATCGATACAGTGGTTCATAGTATCAATACAATGATCATTGTATATACACACAAGGTTTTTGGACCAAATGTATCGATACATGCAGGCCATTTTCATGGTTTGAGCATTTTTTACTCGTCCACCATTGATCTAAAACTCGATTTTAACTCGTTTTTTTGCATCAGGAAAGATTAAAACACATGTTAAATTATGAATTTAGACTTTTAAATTAATTAAAACATTTTTTTAAAGTATAAATTGGATCAAAAGGGTCAATGTCATTGGATCACCCTACTCCTCCCTAGTTGTTGGGCAATGTCACCATCAGCCACCCTAGCTGCTGAAAAATCATTTTAGCATTTAAACCAGCCACCCTATGCCTATCACATCGGCAACAAGCTACCTCCTACAGCCACCCTATAGCCACCATGCTGACATTACCTTGTCCCCCTTGAGAAATGGCCAAAAACACCTCCAATTTGGCTCCAAAAGGTTGGTATAAATGGACCGCTTCTATCTCAGCTAAAAAAGGTTAGATTCCAACTCATTTACACTTCCATAAACACATTCATATCTCATAGCTTTTCACCCACCACCCAAAAATAGCCCCAAAACACTGCTTTCAACCACTACACACTCCAAAAATCACCCTCATCCATACCAGAACCACAACCTCATTATTTCTCTCTTTTTTTTGCTTCTTAACAACAAGGAAGAGAGGGAAATTCAAGCCATCTCTACTGCTCCAACTATTTGGCCAAAGTTGAAGTTTTGTTGGTATAACTTCTTACTCTATCAGTTACATTTCTATTTTTCAGCATCTTCTTCATTATAGTGAGCTCTCCATGTTTCCATCACCCTCTTAGGATTATCACGCATTATTATGGTAGTTGGTTGTGATAGTTTAAGATTTGGATGCCTTAATGCCCCTTTTATGAGCAAAACGCCTCATTTCATCCTTATTAGTTTGATATCTCTTGCTCATGCATTTTATGCCATGTCTATACATCTTGTTATCCTCAATCCATGTATGAATCATTAGCCCAACACATTTCAAGCACATTTACACATTAACTTGGATGAATCATTGTCATTTTCAGCATCCATAACATTTTCTTGTCAAAGTGCATAACACTTTCTTTGTCTAGGCCATTATTAAAATTAGTATCCGCATTCATGTTGTGTGCCATCCCCTTATATGTTTGTTGTCAAAATGCATGTTTTATGGATGATAAAAACTGATTTTTTGAAACCCCCAAGCCAAGCATGTTAAACTTAACCAATGAGGATTAGCATGGATTTAGCATTTTCCTTAAAGCTAGCAAAATATCTTGGGGAAAATTAAGTTTTCCAAATCCGAAATCTTGGTTAAACAAGCTCAAATCTTTTTATTTTGAAATGAAAATGGTCTTACAATTATTCCCTAAATGTTTGTGCCTTTTTCTTGAGTCAAAACCTTGAGTGGTATGATCAACAGGCTGTTTAATCATCCCAAACTACTTTGGGGTTGTACAAATGAGTTCGTGATGCTCATGCCACTCTTTCCCTTTAGTCATAGATGCTCAAACATCAATGACTCTAGTTTGGACCAGTAGACATAAAAAAAATGAGAGATATCCCTTGCTTTACTTAGTCCCCTACTGGTAGTACAACTATTGCAAATTGAAAAATCACTTTAAAATTCTAAATGATTTTTCATGAATTTTTCGATATTTTTCTATCAAAGCATGTTAAATTATCTTTAAAACGATGTTTTATTCACCCCTAGATCATTCCGGATGAGAGAGTTATGATTTTGCAAGTCTAAGCTATCCGAAAATGATTTTTGGTTGGTCCGTTCAGGCCCACTAAATAATTTTTCCAAATTTTCAAACATTTTTCCTAAAATGTTCATGAAATTCCCTTTCCAGAAAGGTATCACTTGCAATTTCTTGATACCAAATGAGTCCGAGATGATTTTTCAAATTTCGACACACCTTGTCTCTCATATGCTCTACCTGCAGCACTATCAATCTGAACTTAAAAATTTATTCCCCCAGAAAGTTTATTCTTAGGGTAGTGGGAATATTTTTAGGATAACCCTCATCGAGTCACCTTTCTAACAGTATCTTGTCCACCTTCTAAATCCTTTGAATCAATTTAGAATAAATTCGGGAAGCAAGATAGCATGATGCTGTCCCTTATTTTTAGCTTTGGTCAAAATCGAGTTGTTTTCCTAAATTTCATCTCGAGACATTCGAATGTCTCTATGTCAACCTAATTAGACTCGAGAACATGCTTTGACCTCCCATTGGCTCTTATCAAGGCACAAACACATTTTACATCTTTACCATCCTCATCCACAATAATTTCTTTTACCTAAAGTTGTCAAAATGCTCACTCGTCTTCTAAATCACAAGATTTTATCAACTTAATTTTTCCAACTCAACTTCTTTAAAGAGTGTCAGATGTGTCACTTTCGAGGATACTCTAACCCTGACCCTTCGAGGGGACACTCCAAACCTGCTCTTCAAATTTGTCAAGATCTAAAAAAACCTTCTTTTGTCAAAATGATTTGTCATCCATAGGGATACTCCAACCCCGACCTTCCGAGGGGATACTCCAACCCTGCTTTTCAAAATTGTCAAGATTAAAAAAAAACCTTCTTTTGTCAAAATGATTTGTCATCCATGGGGATACTCCAACCCCACTTTTCAAAATTGTCAAGATTAAAAGAAACCTCCTTTGTCAAAATTATTTGTTACCCACAAGGATACTCCAATCCTACCTTTTCGAAGGGATACTCCAACCCTATTTTCAACTATAATTAATTTTTTTCTCATTCTTGGACTTCTATGAACATGTTAAACAAATCTTGTTTAATCAAGGAACCTAGATGCATCTAAAAAATTATCGATTCGGTTATTCCCAAATAATAGATACCAATTGCGAGATAAATTCCAATAGTCCATTCATTTCCTTTATCATTGGATTGAACGATCCATGTTATGTTACTTCATTTATTGTCTTACTAACATGATTCCTTTGTGATGATTATTTGCATTCATGATTTCCAATCATTTCAAATAAAACTAAAGGTAATGTGCTACGTGGGTATCTCTCCAGTGCCCAAAGTGGAACATTCCATTTTCAAAGTAAAATCTAGAGGTCATTTTTATCGAAAATCTCTATTTTCCCCATTTCTATTGGGCGTTTATGAGATTATATCTTTTTCATCAAAATCTGGATTTGTATTTCTATAAGATTCATGCATTAAAAGAGGGTTATATCGAAATAATGACAAGATAAGATCGAAATAATCGAAACTGAGATAAGACATAGCTAGTAAGGAACCGATTTCGGGCGTCGTGAAGAGGTTCGTACCTCATCATGCATAACTAACTCCCAAACCCAAACGGTGAATTTTTCCATTATGCAGACCATGAGATCGATGTTTTGAGTTTCGTAACTCAAAACATAGGTTTCAATAGGCATCCGATCATGCCTAGCCTAAAATGATCGGTGGCAACTCCAAGCATTAACCATCTCGTGATGGTCATCCGAGACCAATAAGATGAGCGATTCATCTTATGGTCCCTTTCACTGTACCACAAGTTGAGAATCCATGCATTCTCATTCTCATCACATCACCAAAGAAAAGTTTTGATCAAGAAGACATTTTCAAGTCAAGAAAATATTTTAAGTCGTACGCATTCATAGATTCGCGAAGATCCAGCCTAAGGTACGTTGCGATAGCTTGACGACTCTATTGGGGATAGTATGAGAGTTAGGCCAATAACTAGCCATGTCTTTCTAGGTTCCTAGTTCTTTCAATCTTCGGTCATTATTTAACCATGACCCTTTTGTCATTTTTGATCATCTAATCTTTTGTTTGACATGATTTTTAGGATTGTCTTTTTTTTGAATAATCATTAGTTTAATAAAAATGGTAATATGGAACTAAACGAAAAGGTTTGATCATTTCCCTGTCACACACTGCACACTTGCATGTGCATTAGTGTCCCGCCAAACTCAATGGCATGGTTATAACCCAATCATTAGAAGAAAGTGAGCTATCTGCCTTCGTGAGTAACCCTCCGCATAGGCATGGCAATAACTTCTCGAATGTAAATTACCTATGTCTCTCATGAGTAACCCTTCAGATTTGCTTAAAGAAATACATCCAACAGATCGAACCCGTTCTGCCAAACTCGCGATGGGTCCAGGATAGGGGTCCCTCGACTGTCCTTACCGGATGGGGGAGTAATTCGGATACCTGTTTAGGTGTTAACTAAAACCTCATATAGTGAGCCCTACGGCTAAACCATGTCAAACTATATTGGAAAGCTGCTGGAATACCTGAAGAATAAGGTCACTCGGGGAAATATTCCTAACCTTTACTCCTAATTACCATAATTATGTAGGCGACAATGAGTATATAATTGTCACCCGCATCTGTATTTTTATCATTTATCGAGACATGCCGTTGTGCTGCCCGAACGATGGCTAACCTTTGTATAAGTAAATGATAGTGAACAAAATCCATCATTCATAATGTCTTATACTGTTAGCCATTATGCTGTCCGAGTCATGGCTTAACGTATCTCCGCACTAGTGGTGATGAACGAATATTGCTACTAGTCATTTTTTTATCAAAATAAAATATAGCATCATCTTATGAAGGGCAAATTGCACCTTAGGATATTGAAATGCTGCCCGTCTCTCGTCTCGGCACCTTGGCTGAGACGTTTGTTTTTTTTTTCTTCTCTTCTAATGTTTTTAAATTTTTATTACATTTGTCTCCTATATGTTTCACTAACTCATTTTCTCTTTGTTTATGTTTTGGTTCATGCATCATTTCATCATAACCATCATGACAATCATCATTTTGGGATAATTGTTCTAGTTCGATGTTCAGCAAGGGGCATCATTTATGGAGCAACAGCTTATCTCCACTATCGACTCCTTTGAAAATGTCGTCAGAAGATCACCAACGTCAAGACGGGGACATCTTAAAATCTGACTACATCTCAAAAATGAATGAAGAGGTCAAGATCAGCTTTCGTCAAAATGATTGTCGGGAACTGAAGCACATTTGGGATAATTGGGACAGCAACATGAAAGAAGCTTTCACTAAAAAGTACGGGGATATAGCTCTCTTACTTCGAGTTCAGTTGGATGATGGCTTATTACGAGCAGCGGCACAGTTTTGGAATCTAGCCTACCGATGTTTCACCTTCAACCAACAAGATTTAGTCCCTACCATTGATGAGTACATAGCCCTGCTCAACATAGAAAGGGTTTACTGCAAGGCACTAACGCCTCCTCCATTCAAGAAGAGGTTGAGGCAAATTCTTGGAGTCACAGAAGCATGGGTTGACAGTCACGTTAAAGTAAAAGGGAGTAGCGAATGCATCTCTTAGGCCAGCTTAAAAGCAGCAATGGTAAATCTTTTTGATCAAAAGAGAGCTCAAGATGTCTATGCTTTGGCAATCTATAGGCTCGTTATATTCCCAAAGACTTTGGGTTATGTAGAGGCAACAGTCATAGATTTCTTTTCTCTCTTATGTTGCAACATCAACCCCGCTTTCACCATTATTGCGGAAACCATCTGTGCCCTCAACTTTTATAAAAAAATGGGAACATGAAGGTTTATCGGGTGTGCCCCATTACTCCAGATATGGCTCCTAGGTCATCTTTGTGTTAGGAAAGGAAGAGTCAGGCAAAATTTCTTCTTCAAGATCAGTCCTCTCTCCACAGTATTAGAGGAAGAATGTCATCAAGATAAGACAAAAAAGCATTGGGTCAAGGAATTACGAAATGTTAAAGAGGAAGAAATCATGTGGAGAGCCCTATGGGTGTTCCCTCAGTCAATTATGTACAGATGTGGAGACTACACTTATGTGCCACTCTTGGGCTTATGGGGAAATACTAGTTATGCTCCTTTATTAGTATTGCGTCAGTTCTAGTGCCAGCGATTCATCCCATTCTTTGAAGACTTGGGACATTAGGATTTCGAATATGGAGAGCCCAATTATAAAGCAAAAGTCCAGTCAGCTTTCCAAGCCTAGAAGGAAGTCCATTATATGGAAAGATATTGGAGAGGAAGCCCCACTATGCCTGGATACGAAGAATAGAGGCTCCGCTATATCAACGATCCATTGACACCACCCAACTCTGGGATATTGCAAATCCCAAAAGAGGAACCACCTTTTGAGATCGAGCTACTTAAGAGGGAGTTTGAGCGAGAAAAGGCATCCTTTGCTACAGAAATCTCTCGACTTAAGGAGGAAAAGGGCCAGCTAGAGATAGATATCTATCTTAGGAGCGGTAAACTGGATCGAGTCATTAAAAAAAAGGATCACTTCAAAGATGACCTTGAGAGCCTGACCAAGGATTGTGTGACACATCAAAAAGCTAACAAGTCCTGACACATTGGCAAGACATCAGTTGAATGGGAAGCGAAAGTTGCCATCTCAATCACGAACTGAATCAGCGAAAAGAAGAAGTTAGAACCAGCAAAGAAAAGTTCATAAAAGCACGTGCTCTTGCTTCCACCTACCAATGAAGGAATCAAAGACTCGAGGCCCAAATGCGAGATGTGAGAGCCACCAGGGTTGAAAATAAAGCCTTCATTCATAGAATCCAGGAGTTAGAACAGTCTCTTCAGGTCATCAAGGTCGTATCAGTGAACTAACAAGGGCTTCCGAGCAACGCAAATTAGATTGGCAAGCAACAATCAAACAAGCATGTCTGAACTACCAAGAACAACATCAGCGCCTCACTCAACAAGTTCAGATGGCTCAACGAGAGGCATATGACATGATTGAAGTAGCTCGGTCCATAAGGCGAGACATCGCACCTGTTGGAGATCGTGAGCAACGACTTTTAGGTTTTCTCGATCGTGTGATTACACAATGTAATCATGTTAGATACTTTCAGATGTAATCATGTCGTAAA
>JBBYHL010267906.1:0-25244 GCA_038381835.1 Adansonia madagascariensis
ATCTCCTCAGTGGGATAAATGATATTGATGCTTTGGTTTCATAAGAAAAACTTCTCACTCTACCATTTCTTGAAGTATAGTTCGTCTTTCAATTGGGATAAACACAGATTCACAAAATAATCTCCTTTCTTTTAATGATTGGGCACCACAAATCCATTCCCCTCATTAGGATAAATGAATTAATGCTATGCTTTCATAAGAAAAAACTTCACTTCCCTCCATTTTTTAGAATCAAAGTTCATCTATCAATTAGGATAAACTCCGATTCATGTAATAATCTCCTTTGTATTCATGATTAGGAACCATAAACACATTCTCCTCATTAGGATAAATGATATTGATGCTTTGGTTTCATTAAAAAAACTTATCTTTCTACCAATTTTACAATTAAAGCTCATCTTTTGATCGGGACAAACATGGATTTACATAATAATCTCCTTTCTTTTACTGATTAGGCACCACAATCTCATTCTCCTCATTAGAATAAATGAATTGATCTTTGGTTTCATCAGAAAAAACATCTTTTTCTATCATTTGTAGAATTAAGGTTTATCTTTCAATTGGGATAAACACAGATTCACATATTAATCTCTTTTCTTTTACTGATTGCCCACTACCAATTCATTCTCCTCATTAGGGTAAATGAATTAATGCTTTGGTTTCATAAGAAAAACTTCATTTCCAACCATTTTTTAGAATCTAAGTTCGTCTATAAATTAGGATAAACACGGATTTATGTAAAATCTTCTTTATTTTCATGGTTAGGAACCATAAACAAATTCTCCTTATTGGGATAAATGATATTGATGCTTTTGTTTCACAAGAAAAACTTTTCTTTCAACCAATTTTAGAATTAAAGTTCATTTTTCAATTGGGATAAACACAGATTGTCATAATAATCTCCTTCCTTTTAATGATTGGGCACCCTAAATTCGTTCTTTTTTTTGGGATAAATGAATTGATGCTTTCGTTTTAGAAGAAAAACTTTACTTTCCACCATTTTTTGGAATTAAAGTTCGTTTATCAATTGGGATAAACATGGATTCACGTAATAATCTCCTTTGTTTTCATGATTAGGAACCATAAACACATTCTCCTTATTGGGATAAACGAATTAATGCTTTGGTTTCATAAGAGAAACTTCTTTTGTTACCACTTTTAGAAATAAAGTTCATCTTTCAATCGGAATAAACACGGATTCACTTAATAATCTCCTTTCTTTTAATGATTAGACACCCCAAATTCATTCTCCTCATTGGATAAAAAAATTGATGCTTTGGTTTCATAGCTAAAACATCACTCTCCACCATTTTTTATAATCAAAGTTCATTTATCAATTGGGATAAATATGGATTCATGTAATAATCTCCTTTGTTTTCATGATTATGAACTATAAATGCAATCTCCTCATTAGGATAAAAGATATTAATGCTTTGGTTTCGTAAGAAAAACTTCTTTTTCTACCAATTTTAGAATTAAATTTCTTCTTTCAATCAGAATAAACATGGATTCACAACATAATCTCCTTTCTTTTAATGTTTGGGCAACACAAATTCATTCTTGTCATTGGGATAAATGAATTCATGCTTTGGTTTCATAAGAAAAACTTGACTTCCCTCCATTTTCTAGAATCAACATTTATCTATCAATTAGGATAGACACAGATTCATGCAATGATCTCCATTGTTTACATGGTTAGGAACTATAAACACAATCTCTTCATTTGGATAAATGATATTGATGCTTTTGTTTCATAAGAAAAACTTCTCTTTCTACCAATTTTAGAATTAAAGTTCATCTTTCAATCAGGATAAACATGGAATCACATAATAATCTCCTTTCCTTTAATGATTGGGCACCACAAACTCATTCTCCTTTTTGGAATAAATGAATTGATGCTTTAGTTTCATCAGAAAAACTTTCGTTTCTATCATTTTTAGAATTAAAGTTTATCTTTCAATTGGGATAAACCTAAATTCACATAATAATCTCCTTTGTTTTAATGATTGGGCACTACAAATTGATTCTCCTAATTAGGATAAATAAATTGATGCTTTGGTTTCATAGGAAAAACTTCACTTCTAACCACTTTTTAGAATCAGTGTTCATTAATAAATTAGGATAACACGAATTCATATAATAATCTCCTTTTTTTTAATGATTGGGCACCATAAATTCATTCCCCATATTGGGATAATTGAATTGATGATTTCATTTCATAAGAAAAACTTCACTTCCTACCATTTTTTAGAATCAAAGTTCATCTATCAACTGAGATAAACACGGATTCATGCAAAAATTTCCTTTGTTTTCATGATTAGGAACCATAAGCACAATCTCTTCAGTGGGATAAATGATATTGACTCTTTTGTTTCATAAGAAAAACTTTCATTCTACCATTTCATGAAACAAAGTTCATCTTTCAATCGGGCTAAACATAGATTCATATAATAATCTCCTTTTTTTTAATGATTGGGCACCACAAATTCATTCCCCTCATTTGGATAATTGAATTAACGATTTCATTTCATAAGAAAAACTTCACTTCCTACCATTTTTTAGAATCAAAGTTCCTCTATCAATTTGGATAAACACAGATTCACACAATAATCTCCTTTGTTTTCGTGATTAGGAACCATAAACACATTCTTCTCATTGGGATAAATGATATTGATGCTTTGGTTTCATAAAAAAAATTCTTTCTCCACCATTTTTAGAAATAAAGTTTATCTTTCAATAGAAAAAAACACGGATTCACATAATAATCTCCTTTCTTTTAATGATTGGGCAACCTAAATTCATTCTCCTCATTGGGATGCTTTGGTTTTATAAGAACAACACTTTCCACCATTTTTTAAAATTAAAGTTCCTTTTTCAATCGGGATATACACGGATTCACATAATAATCTATATTCTTTTAATGATTGGGCACCACAAATTTATTCCCTTCATTGGGATAATTGAATTGATGATTTCGTTTCATAGGAAAAATTTCACTTCCCACCATTTTTTAGAATCAAAGTTCATCTATCAATTGGGATAAACATGGATTCATGCAATAATCTCCTTTGTTTTCATGATTAGGCACCATAAACACATTCTCCTTATTAGGTTAAATGATATAGATGCTTTGGTTTCAGAAGAAAACTTCTCTTTCTACCATTTCTCTAAATAAAGTTTGTATTTAAATCGTGATGAACATGGATTTACAAAATAATCTCTTTTCTTTTAATGAATGGGCACCACAAATTCATTCTCCTCATTAGGGTAAATGAGTTAACGCTTTCGTTTCATAAGAAAAACTTCACTTCCCACTATTTTTTAGAATCAAAGTTTGTCTATCAATTGGGATAAAAATAGATTCACGTAATAATCTTCTTTCTTTTCATGATTAGGGACCATAAACACAATCTCCTCATTAGGATAAATGTTATTGATGCTTTGGTTTCATAAGAAAAACTTCTCTTTCTGCCAATTTTAGAATTAAAGTTCATCTTTCAACCAAGATAAACATGAAATCGAATAATAATCTCCTTTCATTTAATGATTAGGCACCACAAACTCATTCTCCTCATTGGGATAAACTAATTGATGCTTTGGTTTCATAAGAACAACTTCTCTTTCTACCATTTTTTAAAATTGAAGTTTATTTTTCAATTGGGATAAATGCGGATTCACATAATAATCTTCTTTCTTTTAATGATTGGGCACCACAAATTCATTCCCCTCATCAGGATAATTGAATTGATGATTTCATTTCATAAGAAAAACTTCACTTCCAACGATTTTTTAGAATCAAAGTTCATCTATCAATTAGGATAAACGTGGGCTCATGCAATAATCTCCTTTGTTTTCATTTTTATGAACCGTAAACACATTCTCCTCTTTGGTATAAATGATATTGACGCTTTTGTTTCATAAGAAAAACTTCTCTTTCTATAAATTTTAGAATTAAAGTTCTTCTTTCAATCAGAATAAATACGAATTTACATAATAATCTCTTTTCTTTTAATGATTGGGCACCCTAAATTCGTTCTTCTCATTAGGATAAATGAATTCATGCTTTGGTTTCATAAGAAAAACTTTACTTCCCACCATTTTTTAGAATCAAAGTTCATCTATCAATTATGATAAACACGGATTCATGTAATAATCTCCATTGTTTTCAAGATTAGGAGCCGTAAATAGTTTCTCTTCATTGGATAAATGATATTGATGCTTCGGTTTCATAAGAAAAACTTCTCTTTCTACCATTTTTAGAAATAAAGTTTATCTTTCAATTAGGATAGACACAGATTCATATAATAATCTCCTTTCTTTTAATGATTGGTCACCACAAATTCATTCCCCTTATTGGGATAATTGAATTAACACTTTTATTTCATAAGAATAACTTCACTTCCCACCATTTTTTAGAATCAAAGTTTGTCTATCAATTAGGATAAACACGAATTCATGCAATAATCTACTTTGTTTTCATGATTACAAACCATAAACACATTCTCCTCATAAAGGATATTGATGCTTTTCTTTCATAAGTAAAACTTCTTTTTCTTCCAATTTTAGAAATAAAGTTCATCTTCCCATCAGAATAAACACGGATTCACATAATAATCTCCTTTCTTTTAATGATTGGGCACCTCAAATTCATTATCCTCATTGGGATAAATGAATTGATGCTTTGGTTTCATAAGAAAAACTTTATTTCCCACCATTTTTTAAAATCAAAGTTTGTCTATCAATTGTGATAAACATGGATTCACGTAATAATCTCCTTTGTTTTCAACATTAGGAACCATGAATACATTCTCCTCATTGCGATAAATGATATTAATGCTTCATTTCAAAATAAAAACTTCTCTTTCTACCATTTTTAGAAATAAAGTTCTTTTTTTAATTTGGATAAACATGGATTCACAAAATAATCTCCTTTCTTTTAATTATTGGGCACCACAAATTCATTCTCCTCATTGGGATAAATAAATTAATGTTTGGTTTTAGAAGAAAAACTTCACTTCCCACCAATTTTTAGAATCAAAGTTCATCTATCAATTGGGATAAACACGGATTCACGTAATAATCTCTTTTGTTTTCATGATTAGAAACCATAAACACATTCTTCTCATTGGATAAATGAATTGATGCTTTGGTTTCATAAGAGAAACTTCACTTCCCACATTTTTTTAGAATCAAAGTTTGTCTATCAATTGGATAAACTCGGATTCACATTATAATCTCCTTTGTTTTCATGATTAGGAACCATATACACATTCTCCTCATTGTGATAAATGACATTGATGCTTTGGTTTCATAAGAAAACTTCTCTTTCTACCATTGTTCGAAATAAAATTTATCTTTCAATGGGGGATAAACATGGATTCACATAACAACCTTATTTCTTTTAATGATTGGGAACCATAAATTCATTCTCCTAATTAGAATAAATGAATTGATACTTTGGTTTCATAAGAAAAACTTCACTTCCCACATTATTTTAGAATCAAAGCTCGTCTATCAATTAGGATAGACACGGATTAACATTATAATCTCTTTTGTTCTCATGATTAGCAACCATCAACATATTCTGCTCATTGGGATAAATGATATTGAAGCTTTGGATTCATAAGAAAAACTTCTCTTTCTACCATTTTTAGAATTAAAATTCATTTTTCAATCGGGATAAACACAGATTCACATAATAATCTCCCTTTTTTTAATGATTGGGCACCACAAATTCATTGCCCTCATTAGGATAAATTTATTGATGCTTTCATTTCATAAGAAAAACTTCACTTCCAACCATTTTTTAGAATCAAAGTTCATCTATCGATTGGGATAAATAAGATTCACAGAATAGTCTCCTTTGTTTTCATAATTAGAACCATGAACACATTCTCCTCATTGGGATAAATGACATTGATGCATTGGTTTCTAAGAAAATTTTCGCTTTCTATAAATTTTAGAATTAAAGTTCATCCTTCAATCAGGATAAACACGGATTCATATAGTAATATCCTTTCTTCTAATGATTGGGCACCACAAATTCATTCTTGTCATTGGGATAAATGAATTGATGCTTTGGTTTTAAAAGAAAATTTTCACTTCCCTCCATTTTTTAGAATCAAAGTTCATCTACCAATTAGGATAATCACGGATTGACACAATAATCTCCTTTGTTTACATGGTTAGGAGCCGTAAATAGATTCTCCTTATTAGGATAAATGACATTGATGCTTTTGTTTTATAAGAAAAACTTCTCTTTCTACTATTTTTAGAAATAAAGTTCATCTTTCAATCTGGATAAACATGGATTGACAAAATACTCCCTTCTTTTAATGACTGGGCACCCCAAATTCAATCTCCTTATTGGGATAAATGAATTGATGCTTTGGTTTCATAAGACCAACTTCTCTTTCTACCATTTTTTTAAATTGAAGTTCATTTTTCAATTGGGATAAACATGGATTCACATAATAATCTCCATTCTTTTAATGATTGGGCACCATAAATTCATTGCCCTTATTGGGATAATTGAGTTAATGATTTCGTTTCATAAGAAAAACTTCATTTCCCACCATTTTTTAGAATCAAAGTTCATCTATCAATTAGGATAAACACGGATTCAAGTAATAATCTCCTTTGTTTTCTTGATTAGGAACCATAAACACATTCTCCTCATTAGGATAAATGATTTTGATGCTTGGTTTCATAAGAAAAACTTCTCTTTCTACCATTTTTCAAGATAAATTTCATCTTTCAATCGCGATAAACACGAATTCACAAACTAATCTCCTTTCTTTTAATGATTGGGCACCACAAATTCATTCTCCTCATTGGGATAAATGAATTAATGCTTTGGATTCATAATAAAAACTTCACTTCCCACCATTTTTTAGAATCAAAGTTCATCTATCAAATAAGATGGTCACGGATTTACGTAATAATCTCTTTTATTTTCAAGATTAGGAACCATAACACAATCTCTTCATTGGAATAAATGATATTGATGCTTTGGCTTCTCTTTCTACCAATTTTAGAATCAAAGTTCATTTTCAATCGGGACAAACATTGAATCACATAATAAACTCCTTTCTTTTAATGATTGGGCACCACAAATTCATTCTCCTCATTGGGATAAATGAATTGATGCTTTGGTTTCCTAAGAACAACTTCTCTTTCTACCATTTTTTAAAATTGAAGTTCATTTTTTAATTAGGATAAACACAGATTCACATAGTAATCTCTTTTCTTTTAAAGATTGGGCACCACAAATTCATTCCCCTTATTGGGATAATTGAATTAATGATTTTGTTTTATAAGAAAAACTTCACTTCCCACCATTTTTTAGAATCAAAGTTCATCTAGCAATAGAGATAAACATGGATTCATGCAATAATCTCCCTTGTTTTTAAGATTAGGAACCATAAACGCATTCTCCTCATTGGGATAAATGATATTGATGCTTGGGTTTCATATGAGAAACTTCTCTTTCTACCATTTATTGAAATAAAGTTTGTCTTTCAATCGGTATAAACACAGTTTCACAAAATAATATCCTTTCTTTTAATGATTGGGCACTATAAATTCATTCTCCTCGTTAGGATAAATGAATTAGGGCTTTGGTTTCATAAGAAAAACATCACTTCCCAGCATTCTTTTGAATCAAAGTTTGTCTAGCAATTGGGATAGACACAGATTCATGTAATAATCTCCTTTGTTTTCATGATTAGGAACCATAAACACAATCTCCTTATTGGGATAAATGATATTGATGCTTTGGCTTTATAAGAAAAACTTCTCTTTCTACCATTTTTAAAAATTGAAGTTCATTTTTTAATTGGGATAAACACAGATTCGCATAATAATCTCCTTTCTTTTAATGATTGGGCACCATAAATTCATTCTCCTTATTGGGATAACTGAATTGATTATTTTATTTCATAAGAAAAACTTCACTTCCCACCATTTTTTAGAATCAAAGTTCATCTTTCAATTGTGATAAACACAGATTCACATAGTAATCTCCTTCTTTTTCAATATTAGGAACCATAAACACATTCTCCTCATTAGGATAAATGACATTGATGCATTGGTTTCGTAAGAAAAACTTCTCTTTCTACTATTTTTTGAAATAAAGTTTATTTTTTAATTGGGATAAACACGGTTTCACAAAATAATCTCCCTTCTTTTAATGATTGGGCACCATAAAGTCATTGCCTTCATTAGGATAAATTTATTAATGCTTTGGTTTGATAAGAAAAACTTCACTTCCCACCATTTTTTAGAATCAAAGTTCGTCTATCAATTGGGATAAACATGGATTCAGATAAAATCTCCTTTGTTTTCATGATTAGAAACCATAAACATAATATCCTCATTGGCATAAAAGATATTGATGCTTTGGTTTCATAAGAAAACTTCTATTTCCACTAATTTTAGAATTAAAGTTTGTCTTTCAATTGGGATAAACATGGATTCACATAATAATATGCTTTCTTTTAATGATTGGGCACCACAAATTCATTCTCCTTATTTGGATAAATGAATTAAAGCTTTGGTTTCATAAGAAAAGCTTTACTTCCCACCATTTTTTAGAATCAAAGTTCGTCTATCAATTGGGATGGACACGGATTCACGTAATAATCTCTTTTGTTTTCATGATTAGGAACCATAAAAACAATCTCCTCATTAGGATAAATGATATTGATACTTTGGTTTTATAAGAAAAACTTCTTTTTCTACCAATTTTAGAATTAAAGTTCATCTTTCAATTGGGATAAACACGGAATCACATAATAATCTCCTTTCTTTTAATGATTGGGCACCATAAATTCATTCCCATCATTGGGATATACGAATTAATGCTTTGGTTTCATGAGAACAACTTCTCTTTCTACCATTTTTTAAAATTGAAGTTCAATTTTCAATTGGGATAAACACAGATTCACATAATAATATGCTTTCTTTTAATGATTGGGCACCACAAATTTATTCTCCTTATTGGGATAAATGAATTGATGCTTTGGTTTCATAAGAAAAGCTTTACTTCCTACCATTTTTTAGAATCAAAGTTCATCTATCAATTGGGATGGACATAGATTCATGTAGTAATCTCTTTTGTTTTCATGATTAGAAACCATAAACATAATCTCCTTATTGGGATAAATAATATTGATGCTTTTATTTCATAAGAAAACTTCTATTTCTACTAATTTTAGAATTAAAGTTCATCTTTCAATTGGGATAAATAAGGATTCACATAATAATCTGCTTTCTTTTAATGATAGAGCACCACAAATTCATTCTCCTCATTGGGATAAATGAATTAATGCTTTGGTTTCATAGGAAAAGCTTTACTTCCCACCATTTTTTAGAATAAAAGTTCGTTTATCAATTAAGATAAACATGGATTCAAATAATAATCTCTTTTCTTTTCATGATTAGGAACCATAAACACAGTCTCTTCATTGGGATAAATGATATTGATGCTTTGGTTTATAAGAAAAATTTATCTTTCTACCAACTTTAGAATTAAAGTTCATCTTTCAATTGGGATAAACAAGGATTCACATAATAATCTGCTTTCTTTTAATGATTGGGCACCATAAATTCATTCTCCTCGTTGGGATAAACGAATTGATACTTTGGTTTCATAAGAACAACTTCTCTTTCTACCATTTCTTAGAATTAAAGTTTCTTTTTTCAATTATGATAAACACAATTTCCCATAATAATCTCTTTTCTTTTAATGATTGGGCACCATAAATTCATTCCCCTCATTGGGATAATTGAATTGATACTTTCATTTCATAAGAAAAACTTCACCTCCCACCATTTTTTAGAATCAAAGTTCATCTATCAATTGGGATAAACACGGATTCACACAATAATCTCCATTGTTTTCAAGATTAGGAACCATGAACACATTCTCCTCATTAGGGTAAATGATATTGATGCTTCTGGTTCATAAGAAAAACTTCTCTTTTTACCATTTTTAGAAATAAAGTTCATCTTTCAATCGAGATAAACATGGATTCACAAAATAATCTCCTTCCTTTTACTGATTGGGCATCACAAATTCATTCTCCTTATTGGGATAAATGAATTGATGCTTTGATTTCATAAGAAAAACCTCACTTCCCACCTTTCTTTAGAGTCAATGTTCATCTATCAATTGGGATAAACATAGATTCACTTATTAGTCTTCTTTGTTTTCATGATAAGGAACCATAAACATATTCTCCCTATTGGTGTAAATGATATTGATGCTTTGGATTCATAAGAAAAAAACTTTTCTTTCCCCCATTTTTAGAATTAAAATTCATCTTTTAATCGGGATAAACACGGATTCACATAATAATCTCCTTTCTTTTAATGATTAGGCACTATAAATTCGATCTCCTCATTCGGATAAATGATATTGATGCTTTGGTTTCATAAGAAAAACTTCATTTCCCACCATTATTTAGGATCAATGTTCCTTTATCAATTAGATAAACATGTATTCACGTGATAATCTCCTTTGTTTTCATGATTAGGAACCATAAACACATTATTCTCATTGGGTTAAACGATATTGATGCTTTGGCTTCATAAAAAAGGCTTCTCTTTCTACCCTTTTTTAAAATTAAAGTTTGTCCTCCAATTGGGCTAAATACGGATTCATATAATAATCTCTTTTCTTTTAATGAATAGGCACCATAAATTAATTCTCCTCATTAGGATAAATGAATTGATGCTTTGGTTTCATAAGAAAAACTTCACTTCTCACCATTTTTTAGAATCAAACTTCGTCCAGCAATTGGATAAACATGGGATCTGGTAAAAATCTCTTTTGTTTTCATGATTAGGAACCATAAATACATTCTCCTCATTAGGGTAAATGATATTGATTCATTGGTTTCATAAGAAAAACTTCTCTTTGTGCCATTTTTAGAAATAAAGTTTTTCTTCCAATCAGGATAAACACGGATTGACATAATAGTCTCATTTCTTTTAATGATTTGATGCCACAAATACATTCTCCTTATTAGGAAATATGAATTGATGCTTTGGTTTCATAAGAAACACTTCACTTCCTACCATTTTTTAAAATCAAAGTTCGTCTATCAATTAGATAAACATGGATTCACGTAATAATCTCCTTTGTTTTCATGATTAGGAACCATAAACACATTCTCCTCATTTGGGATAAATGATATTGATGCTTTGATTTCATAAGAACAACTTCTCTTTCTCCTATTTTTTAAAATTAAAGTTCATCTTTCAATTAAGATAAACACAGATTCACATAATAATCTATTTTTCTATAGCGATTGGGCACCATAAATTCATTCTCATCATTGGGATAAATGAATTGATGCTTTGGTTTCATAAGAAAAACTTCTCTTTCTAAGATTTTTAGAAATAGAGTTAGTCTTTCAAAAGGGATAAACATGGATTCACATAATAATCTCCTTTCTTTAATGATTGGGTACCATAAATTCATTCTCCTCATTGGTATAAATGAATTGATGCTTTAGTTTCATAAGAAAAATTTCACTTCTTGCCATTTTTTAGAATCAAAGTTCTTCTAGCAATTGGATAAACACGGGTTCAGGTAATAATCTTTTTCGTTTTCATGATTAGGAACCATAAATACATTCTCCTCATTGGGGTAAATGATATTGATTCTTTGGTTTCATAAGAAAAACTTATCTTTCTGCCCTTTTTAGAAATAAAGTTTGTCCTTTAGTTGGGCTAAATATGGATTCATATAATAATCTCTTTTCTTTTAATGAATAGGCAGCATAAATTAATTCTCCTCATTAGGATAAATGAATTGATGCTTTGGTTTCATAAGAAAAACTTCACTTCTCGCCATTTTTTAGAATCAAACTTCATCTAGCAATTGGATAAACACAAGTTCACGTAATAATCTCTTTTGTTTTCATGATTAGGAACCATAAATACATTCTCCTCATTGGGGTAAATGATATTGATTCTTTGGTTTCATAAGAAAAACTTCTCTTTCTACCATTTTTAGAAATAAAGTTCATCTTCCAATCAGGATAAACACGGATTCACATAACATTCTCATTTCTTTTAATGATTTGGAACCATAAATTCATTCTCCTCATTCAGAAAAATGACTTGATGCTTTGGTTTTATAAGAAACACTTCACTTCTCGCCATTTTTTAAAATCAAAGTTCATCTATCAATTCGATAAACATGGATTCACGTAATAATCTCCTTTGATTTCATGATTAGGAACCATAAACACATTCTCCTCATTTGGGATCAATGATATTGATGCTTTGGTTTCATAAGGATAACTTTTCTTTCTTCCATTTTTTAAAATTAAAGTTCATCTTTCAATTGAGATAAAAATGAATTTACATAATAATCTATTTTTTTATAATGATTGGGCACCACAAAATCATTCTCGTCATTAGGATAAATGAATTAATGCTTTGGTTTCATAAGAAAAACTTTTCTTTCTAAGATTTTTAGAAATAAAGTTTGTCTTTCAATAGGGATAAACATGGATTCACTTAATAATCTCCTTTCTTTTAATGATTGGACACCACAAATTCATTCTCCTCATTGGGATATTTGAATTGATGCTTTGGTTTCATAAGAAAAACTTCACTTCTCGCCATTTTTTAGAATCAAAGTTCGTCTAGCAATTGGATAAACACGGGTTCAGGTAATAATCTCTTTTGTTTTCATGGTTAGGAACCATAAATACATTCTCCTCATTGAGGTAAATGATATTGATTCTTTGGTTTCATAAGAAAAACTTCTCTTTCTGTCATTTTTGGAAATAAAGTTCGTCTTCCAATCAGGATAAACACGGATTCACATAACAGTCTCATTTCTTTTAATGATTTGGCACCACAAATTCATTCTCCTTATTAGGAAAAATGAATTGATGCTTTGATTTCATAAGAAACACTTCGCTTCTCGCCATTTTTTAAAATCAAAGTTCGTCTATCAATTCGATAAACATGGATTCACGTAATAATCTCCTTTGTTTTCATGATTACGAACCATAAGCACATTCTCCTCATTTGGTATAAATGATATTGATGCTTTAGTTTCATAAGGATAACTTCTCTTTCTCCCATTTTTTAAAATTAAAGTTCATCTTTCAATTGAGATAAACATGAATTCACATAATAATCTATTTTTTTATAATGATTGGGCAGCATAAATTCATTCTCGTCATTGGGATAAATGAATTGATGCTTTGGTTTCATAAGAAAAACTTCTCTTTCTACGATTTTTAGAAATAAAGTTTGTCTTTCAATAGGGATAAATATGGATTCACATAATAATCTCCTTTCCTTTAATGATCACCACAAATTCATTCTCCTCATTGGGATAAATGAATTAATGCTTTGGTTTCATAAGAAAAACTTCACTTCTCGCCATTTTTTAGAATCAAAGTTCATCTAGCAATTGGATAAACACGGGTTCAGGTAATAATCTCTTTTGTTTTCATGATTAGGAACCATAAATACATTCTCTTCATTGGGGTAAATGATATTGATTCTTTGGTTTCATAAGAAAAACTTCTCTTTCTGCCATTTTTAAAAATAAAGTTCGTCTTCCAATCAAGATAAACACGGATTCACATAATAGTTTCATTTCTTTTAATGATTTGGCACCACAAATTCATTCTCCTTATTAGGAAAATGAATTGATGATTTGGTTTCATAAGAAACACTTTATTTCCTGTCATTTTTTAAAATCGAAGTTTGTCTATCAATTCGATAAACATGGATTCATGTAATAATCTCCTTTGTTTTCATGATTAGGAACCATAAATACATTCTTCTCATTTGGGATAAATGATATTGATGCTTTGGTGTAACAAGAACAACTTCTCCTTCTCCTATTTTTTTAAAATTAAAGTTCATCTTTCAATTGAGATAAACACGGATTCACATAATAATCTATTTTTTTATAATGATCAGGCACAACAAATTCATTCTCATCATTGGGATAAATGAATTGATGCTTTGGTTTCATATGAAAAACTTCTTTTTCTATGATTTTTAGAAATAAAGTTTGTCTTTCAATAGGGATAAACACGGATTCACATAATAATCTCCTTTCTTTTAATGATTAGGAACCACAAATTCATTCTCCTCATTGGGATAAATGAATTAATGCTTTGGTTTCCTAAGAAAAACCTCACTTCTCACCTTTTTTTATAATCAAAGTTCATCTATCAATTGTGATAAACATGGATTCATGTAATAATCTCTTTTGTTTTCTTGATAAAAAACCATAAACACATTCTCCCTATTGGTGTGAATGATATTGACGCATTGGATTCTTAAAAAAAAAACTTCTCTTTCCACCATTTTTGGAATTAAAATTCATCTTTCAATCGGGGTAAACATGGATTTACATAATAATCTCCTTTCTTTTAATGATTAGGCGCTGCAAATTCAATCTCCTCATTGGGGTAAATGATATTGATGCTTTGATTTCATAAGAAAAACTTCACTTCCTACCATAAATTAGGATCAATGTTCCTCTATGAAATAGATAAACACGTATTCACATGATAATCTCTTTTGTTTTCATGATTAGGAACCATAAACACATTCTCCTCATTGGGGTAAATGATATTAATGCTTTGGTTTCATAAGAAAAGCTTTTCTTTCTACCTTTTTTTAAAATTAAAGTTCATCCTTCAATCGGGCTAAATACAGATTCAATAATAATCTCTTTTCTTTTAATGATTAGGCACCACAAATTAATTCTCCTCATTGGGATAAATGAATTGATGCTTTGGTTTCATAAAAAAACTTCAATTCTTGCCATTTTTTAGAATCAAAGTTCATCTAGCAATTGTATAACAAGGATTTAGGTAATAATCTCCTTTGCTTTCATGATTAGGAACTACAAATAGATTCTCCTCATTGGGATAAATGATATTGATTCTTTATTTTCATAAGAAAAACTTTTCTTTCTACCATTTTTAGAAATAAAGTTCGTCTTCCAATCGGAATAAACACGGATTCACATAACAGTCTCATTTCTTTTAATGATTGGCGCCATAAATTCTTTCTCCTTATTAGGAAAAATGAATTGATGCTTTGGTTTCATAAGAAACACTTCAGTTCCCACCATTTTTTAAAATCAAAGTTCGTTAATCAATTCGATAAACATAGATTCATGTAATAATCTCCTTTGTTTTCATGAGTAGGAACCATAGACATATTCTCCTGATTGGGATAAATGATATTGATGCTTTGGTTTCATAAGAACAACTTCTCTTTCTATCATTTTTTAAAATTAAAGCTTGTCTTTCAATTCAGATAAATAGGGATTCACATAATAATCTCCTTTTCCATATTGATTGGGCACCACAAATTCATTCTTATTGTTGGGATGAATGAATTGATGCTTTGGTTCATAAGAAAAACTTTTTCTTTCTACCATTTTTAGAAATAAAGTTCATCTTTCAATAGGGATAAACACAGATTCACATAATAATCTGCTTTCTTTTAATGATTGGGCAACACAAAGTCATTCTCCTTATTGGGATAAACAAATTGATGCTTTGGTTTCATAAGAAAAACCTCACTTCCCACCTTTTTTTAGAATCAAAGTTCATCCATCAATTGTGATAAACACGGATTCATGTAATAATCTCCTTTGTTTTTATGATAAGGAACCATAAACATATTCTCCCTAGTGGGGTAAATGATATTGATACTTTTAATTTATAATAAAAACTTCTCTTTCTACCATTTCCAGAATTAAAGTTTGTCTTTCAATTGGGATAAATACGGATTCACATAATATTCTCTTCCCTTTTAATGATTGGGCATTACAAATTCATTCTCCTCACTAGGATAAATGACTTAATCTTTGGTTTCAATAAAAAAACTTCACTTCCCGCCATTTTTTAGAACCAAAGTTCATTTATCAATTGGATAAACACGGATTCGGGCAATAATCTCGTTGGTTTTCATGGTTAGGAACCATAAACACATTCACTTCATTGGAATAAATGATATTGATTCCTTGGTTTCATAAGAAAAACTTCTCTTTCTACCATTTTTAGAAATAAAGTTCATCTTTCAATCGAGATAAACACGGATTTACATAACAGTCTCTTTTCTTTTAATGATTTGGCACCACAAATTCATTCTCCTTATTAGGAAAAATGAATTGATGCTTTGGTTTCTTAAGAAACACTTCACTTCGCACCATTTTTTAAAATTAAAGTTCGTCTATCAATTCGATAAACACGGATTCACGTAATAATCTCCTTTGTTTTCATGATTAGGAACCATAAACACATTCTTCTCATTGGGATAACTGATATTGATGCTTTGCTTTTATAAGAACAACTTCTCTTTCTACCATTTTTTAAAATTAAAGTTCATCTTTCAATTGAGATAAGCATGGATTCATATAATAATCTGCTTTTTATAATGATCGGGCACCACAAATTCATTCTCGTTATTGGGATAAATGAATTGATGCTTTGGTTTCGTAAGAAAAGATTCTCTTTCTACCTTTTCTAGAATTAAAGTTCATCTTTCAGTTAGGATTAACATGGATTCACCCAATAATCTTTTTTCTTTTAATGATTGGGCACCATAAATTCGTTCCCCTTATTGGCATAAATGAATTGATGCTTTGGATTCATAAGAAAAACTTTACTTCCCACCATTTTTTAGAATCAAAGTTCATCTATAAATTGGGATAAACATGGATAAATGATATTGATGCTTTGGTTTCATAAAAAAAAACTTTTCTTTCTACCATTTTTAGATTTAAAGTTCATCTTTCAACTGGGATCAATACGGATTCACATAATAATCTCCTTTCTTTTAGTGTTTGGGCACCACAAATTCATTCTCCTCATTGGGATAAATAACTTGATGCTTTGGTTTCATAAGAAAAACTTCACTTCCTGCCTTTTTTTAGAATCAATGTTCGTCTATCAATTGGATAAACACAGATTCAGGTGATAATCTCCTCTATTTTCATGGTTAGGAACCATAAACACATTCCCTTCATTGGGATAAATGATATTGATTCCTTATTTTCATAAGAAAAACTTCTCTTTCTACCATTTTTAGAAATCATATTTCAATAGAGATAAACACGGATTCATATAACAATCTCCTTTTTTTTAATGATTTGGCACCATAAATTCATTCTCCTTATTAGGAAAAATGAATTGATGCTTTGGTTTCATAAGAAACACTTTACTTCCCACCATTTTTTAAAATCAAAGTTCGTCTATCAATTCGATAAACAAAGAATAATCTCCTATATTTTCATGATTAGGAACCATAAATACATTCTCCTCATTGGGATAAATGATATTGATCCTTTGGTTTCATAAGAAGAACTTCATTTTTTACCAACTTTAGAATCAAAGTTCATCTTTCAATCAGGATAAACACGGATTCAGATAATAATCTCCTTCTTTTAATGATTCGGCACTACAAATTCATTCTCCTCGTTAAGATAAATGAATTGATGCTTTGGTTTCATAAGAACAACTTCTCTTTCTACCATTTTCTAAAATTAAAGTTCGTCTTTCAATTGAGATAAACATAGATTCACATAATAATTTCCTTTCTTATAATGATTGGGCACCACAAATTCATTCTTGTCATTGTGATAAATGAATTGATGCTTTGGTTTCATAAAAAAAACTTCTCTTTCTACCATTTTTAGAATTAAAGTTCATCTTCAATTGGGATAAGCATAGATTGACATAATAATTCTTTTTTCTTTTAACGAATGGGCACCACAAATTCGTTCCCCTCATTGGCATAAATGAATTGATTCTTTGGTTTCATAAGAAAACTTGACTTCCTACCATTTTTTAGAATCAAAGTTCGTCTATAAATTAGGATAAACATGGATCACATAGTAATCTCTTTTGTTTTCATGATTAGGAACCATAAACACATCTCCTCTTTGGGATAAATGATATTGATGCTTTGGTTTCATAGGAAAACTTCTTTTTCCACCAATTTTAGTATTAAAGTTCATCTTTCAATCAGGATAAACATAGATTCACATAATAATCTCCTTTCTTTTAATGTTTGGGTGCCACAAATTCATTCTCCTTTTTGGAATAAATGAATTAATGCTTTGGTTTCATAAGAAAAACTTCTTTTTTCTACCATTTTTAGAATTAAAGTTCATCTTTTAATTGGGATAAATATGGATTCACATAATAATCTCCATTCTGTTAATGATTGGGCACCACAAATTCATTCTCCTTATTAGGATAAATGAATTAATACTTTGGTTTTATAAGAAAAACATCACTTCCCACCAATTTTTAGAGTTAAAGATCGTTAGTCAATTGGGATAAAGATGGTTTCACATAATAATCTCCTTTTTATTGTGATTGGGCACCATAAATACATTCTCCTCATTGGAATAAATGATATTGATCCATGGGTTTCATAAAAAAAACTTTACTTCCCACCATAGTTCAGAATCAAAGTCCGTCCATCAATTGGGATAAACATGGATTTATGTAATAATCTCCTTTCATTAAATGATTGGGCACCACAAATTCATTCTCCTCATTGGGATAAATCAATTGATGCTTTGGTTTCATAAGGACAACTTCTCTTTCTACTTTTTTAAAAATTAAAGTTCATCTTTCAATTGAGATAAACACGGATTCGCATAATAATCTCCTTTCTTTTAATGATTGGGCACTATAAATTCGTTCTCCTTATTCAGATAAATGAATTGACGCTTTGGTTTCATAAGAAAAACTTCACTTCTCACCATTTTTTAGAATCAAAGTTGGTCTATCAATTCGATAAATACTGATTCATGTAATAATCTCTTTTGTTTTCATAGTTAGGAACCATAAACACATTCTCCTCATTAAGATAAATGATATTGATTCCTTGGTTTCATAAGAAAAACTTTTGTTTCTACCATTTTTAGAAATAAAGTTCATCTTTCAATCGAGATAAACACGGATTCACATAAAACCTCCTTTCTTTTAATAACTTGGCACCACAAATTCATTCTCCCTATTATTAAAAATGAATTGATGCTTTGGTTTCATAAGAAACACTTCACTTCCCACCATTTTTTAAAATCAAAGTTTGTCTATCAATTCGATAAATATGGATTCAGGTAATAATCTCCTTTGTTTTCATTATTAGGAACCATAAACACATTCTCCTCATTGGGATAAATGATATTGATGCTTTGGTTTCATAAGAACAACTTCTCTTTCTAGCATTTTTTAAAATTAAAGTTCATCTTTCAATTAAGATAACACGGATTCACATAACAATCTCCTTTTTTATAATGAATGGGCACCACAAATTCATTCTCGTCATTGGGATAGATGAATTGATGCCTTAGTTTCACAAGAAAAACTTCTCTTTCTACCTTTTTTATAATGAAAGTTCATCTTTCAGTTGGGATAAACACAGATTCACATAGTAATCTCCTTTCTTTTAAAGATTGGGCACCGTAAATTCCTTCCCTTTATTGGCATAAATGAATTGATGCTTTGGTTTCATAAGAAAAACTTCACTTCCTACCATTTTTAGAATCAAAGTTCATCTATAAATTGGGATAAACATGGATTCACATAGTAATCTCCTTTGTTTTCATGATTAGGAACCATAAACACATTCTCCTCATTGGGATAAATGATATTGATGCTTTGGTTTCATAAAAAAACTTTTCTTCTACCATTTTTAGATTTAAAGTTCATCTTTCAATTGGGATCAATACGGATTCACATAATAGTCTCTTTTCTTTTAATGATTGGGCACCACAAATTCATTCTCCTCATTGGGATAAATGACTTGATGCTTTGGTTTCATAAGAAAAACTTCACTTCCTACTATTTTTTAGAATCAAGGTTCATCTATCAATTGGATAAACATGGATTCAGGTAATAATCTCTTTTATTTTCATGGTTAGGAACCATAAACACATTCACTTCATTGGGATAAATGATATTGATTTCTTGGTTTCATAAGAAAAACTTCTCTTTCTACCATTTTTAGAAATAAAGTTCATCTTTCAATAAAGATAAACACGGATTCATGTAACAATCTCCTTTCTTTTAATGATTTCGCACCACCAATTCATTCTCCTTATTAGGAAAAACTAATTGATGCTTTGGTTTCATAAGAAACACTTCACTTCCTACCATTTTTTAAAACCAAAGTTCATCTATCAATTCGATAAATACTGATTAACGTAAAAATCTCTTTTGTTTTCATGATTAGGAACCATAAACACATTCTCCTCATTGGGATAAATGATATTGATGCTTTGGTTTCATAAGAACAACTTTTTTTTCTACCATTTTTTAAAATTAAAGTTTGTCTTTCAATTGAGATAACACGGATTCATATAATAATCTCTTTTTTTTATAATGATTGGGCACCACAAATTCATTCTCGTTAGTGGGATAAATGAATTGATGCTTTAGTTTCATAAAAAAACTTCTCTTTCTACCTCTTTTAAAATTAAAGTTCATCTTTTAGTAGGGATAAACATGGATTCACATAGTAATCTCCCTTCTTTTAATGACTAGGCACTGTAAATTCCTTTCCCTCATTGGAATAAATGAATTGATGCTTTGGTTTCATAAGAAAAACTTCACTTCCCACCATTTTAAGAATCAAAGTTCATCTATAAATTGGGATAAATATGGATTTATATAGTAATCTCCTTTGTTTTCATGATTAGGAACTATAAACACATTCTCCTTGTTGGGATAAATGATATTGATGCTTTGGTTTCTTAAAAAAGAACTTCCCTTTCTACCAACTTTAGATTTAAAGTTCATCTTTCAATTGGGATCAATACAGATTCACATAATAATCTCCTTTCTTTTAGTGGTTGGGCACCATAAATTCATTCTCCTCATTGGGATAAATGACTTGATACTTTGGTTTCATAAGAAAAACTTCACTTCCTGCCATTTTTTAGAATCAAAGTTTGTCTATCAATTGGATGAACATGGATTCAGGTAATAATCTCTTTTATTTTCATGGTTAGGAACCATAAACACATCTCTTCATTGGGATAAATGATATTAATTCCTTGGTTTCATAAGAAAAACTTCTCTTCCTACCATTTTTAGAAAAAAAGTTTGTCTTTCAATAGAGATAAACATGGATTCATGTAATAGTCTCCTTTCTTTTAATGATTTGGCACCATAAATTCATTCTCCTTATTAGGAAAAATGAATTGAAGCTTTGGCTTAATAAGAAACACTTCACTTCCCACCATTTTTTAAAATCAAAGTTCATCTATCAATTTGATAAACATGGATTCACGTAATAATCTCCTCTGTTTTAATGATTAGGAACCACAAACACATTCTTCTCATTGGGATAAATGATGTTGATCCTTTGGTTTTATAGGAAGAACTCTACCAATTTTAGAATTAAAGTTCATCTTTCAATCAGGATAAACACAGTTTCACATAATAATCTCCTTCTTTTAATGATTGGGCACTACAAATTCATTCTCCTCACTGAGATAAATGAATTGATGCTTTGGTTTCATAAGAAAAACTTCTCTTTCTACCATTTTTTAAAATTAAAATTCGTCTTTCAATTAAGATAAACAAGGATTCACATAATAATCTCTTTTTTTATAATGATTGGGTACCATAAATTCATTCTCGTCATTATGATAAATGAATTGATGCTTTGGTTTCATAAGAAAGACTTCTCTTTCCACCATTTTTAGAATTAAAGTTTATCTTTCGATTGGGATAAGCACGGATTCACATAATAATCTCTTGTCTTTTAACGATTGGGCACCATAAATTCATTCCCTCATTGGCATAAATGAATTGATTTTTTTCGTTTCATAAGAAAAACTTGACATCCCACCATTTTTTAGAATCAAAGTTTGTCTATAAATTAGGATAAACACGGATCACATAGTAATCTCCTCTGTTTTCATGATTAGGAACCATAAACACATTCTCCTATTTGGGATAAATGATATTGATGCTTTGGTTTCATAGGAAGACTTCTCTTTCCACCAATTTTAGTATTAAAGTTTATATTTTAATCGAGATAAACATTTACACAATAATCTCCATTCTTTTAATGATTGGGCACCACAAATTCATTCTCCTCATTAGGATAAATGAATTGATGCTTTGGTTTTATAAGAAAAACATCACTTCCCACCAGTTTTTAGAGTTAAAGATCATCAGTCAATTGGGATAAAGATGGTTTCACGTAATAATCTCTTTTTTTTTTTTTGTGATTGGGCACCATAAATACATTCTCCTCATTGGAATTGATGCATGGGTTTCATAAGAAAAACTTCACTTCCCACTATATTTGAGAATCAAAGTTCGTTCATCAATTGGGATAAACACGGATTCATGTAATAATCTATTTTCATTTAATGATTTGGCACCACAAATTCATTCTCCTCATTAGGATGAATCAATTGATGCTTGGTTTCATAAGAACAACTTCTCTTTCTACTTTTTTTAAAATTAAAGTTCATGTTTCAATTAGGATAAACACAGATTCGCATAATAATCTCCTTTCTTTTAATGATTGGGCACCATAAATTCATTCTCCTCATTGGGATAAATGAATTGATGCTTTGGTTTCATAAGAAAAACTCACTTCCCACCATTGTTTAGAATCAAAGTTCGTCTATAAATTAAGATAAACATGGATTCACATAGTAATCTCCTTTGTTTTCATGATTAGGAACCATAAACACATTCTCCTCATTGTGATAAATGATATTGATGTTTTGGTTTCATAGGAAAACTTCTTTTTCCACCAGTTTTAGTATTAAAGTTCATCTTTCAATCGGGATAAACACAGATTCACATAATAATCGCCTTTCTTTTCATGTTTGGGTGCCACAAATTTGTTCTCCTGATTGGAATAAATGAATTGATGCTCTGGTTTCATAAGAAAAACTTCTCTTTCTACCATTTTTAGAATTAAAGTTCATCTTTTAATTGGGATAAACATGGATTCACAAAATAATCTCCATTCTTTTAATGATTGGGCACCATAAATTCATTCTCCTTATTAGGATAATTGAATTAATGCTTTAGTTTCATAAGAAAAACTTCACTTCCCACCATTTTTTAGAGTCAAAGTTCATCAGTCAATTAGGATAAAGATGATTTCACGTATAATCTCCTTTTTTTCATGATTGGGCACCATAAATACAATCTCCTCATTGGAATAAATGATATTGATGCATGGGTTTTGTAAGAAAAACTTCACTTCCCACCATATTTGAGAATCAAAGGTCATCCATCAATTAGGATAAACACGGATTCATGTAATAATCTCCTTTCTTTTAATGATTGGGCACCATAAATTCATTCTCCTTATGGGATAAATGAATTTATGGTGTGGTTTCATAAGAACAACTTCTCTTTGTACCTTTTTTTAAAATTAAAGTCCATCTTTCAATTGGGATAAACACGAATTTGCATAATAATCTCCTTTCTTTTAATGATTGGGCTCCACAAATTCATTCTTCTCATTGGGATAAATGAATTGACGCTTTGGTTTCATAAGAAAAACTTCACCTCCCATCGTTACTTAGAATCAAAGTTCATCTATCAATTAGATAAACATGGATTCAAGTAATAATCTCTTTTGTTTTCATGTTTAGGAGCCATAAACACATTCTCCCCATTGGGATAAATGATATTGATGCTTTGGTTTCATAAGAAAAACTTCTCTTTCTACTATTTTTAAAAATAAAGTTCATCTTCCAGTCGGGATAAACACGGATTGACATAATAATCTCCATTCTTTTAATGATTGGGCACCTCAGATTCATTCTCCTCATTAGGATAAATGAATTGATGCTTTGGTTTCATAAGAAAAACTGCACTTCCCACTATTTTTAAAGTCAAAGTTCATCTGTCAATTAGGATAGAGATGGTTTCACATAATAATCTCCATTTTTTGTCATGATTGGACACCATAAATACATTCTCCTCATTGGAATAAATGATATTGATGCTTGGGTCTCATAAGAAGAACTTCACTTCCCACCATTTTTTAGAATAAAAGTTCCTCTATCAATTGGATAAGCACGGATTCATGTAATAATCTCTTTTGTTCTCATATTAAGAACCATAAACACATTCTCGTCATTGGAAAAAATGATATTGATTTTTTGGCTTCATAAGAAAAACTTCTTTTTCTACCATTTTTAGAAATAAAGTTCATCTTCAATTGGGATAAACATAGATTCACATAATAATTTCCTTCCTTTTAATGATTGGGCACCACAAATTCATTCTCTTCACTGGCAAAAATGAATTGATGCTTTGGTTTCATAAGAAAAACTTCACTTCCCACCATTTTTTTGAATCAAAGTTCGTCTATCAATTAGGATAATAGGGGTTCACGAATATCTCTTTTGTTTTCTTGATTAGGAACAATAAACACATTCGCCTCATTTAGGTAAATGATATTGATGCTTTGGTTTCATAGGAAAAACTTCTCTTTACTAATTTTAGTATTAAAGTTCATCTTTCAATCGGGATAAACACGGATTCAAATAATAATCTCCTTTCTTTTAATGATTGGGTGCCACAAATTCATTCTCCTCATCGGGATAAATGAATTGATGCTCTGGTATTTTCTACCATTTTTAGAATTAAAATTCATCTTTAATTGGGATAAGCATGGATTTACATAATAATCTCCATTCTTTTAATGGTTCAGAACCTTAAATTCATTCCCCTCATTAGGATAAATGAATTGATGCTTTGGTTTCATAAGAAAAACTTCATTTCCCATTTTTTTTTAGTCAAAGTTCGTCTGTCAATTGAGATAAAGATGGTTTCATAGAATAATCTCTTTTTTTTTTGTGATTGGGCACCATAAATACATTCTTCTTATTAGAATAAAAGATATTGATGCATGGGTGTCATAAGAAAAACTTATTTTTCCACCGATTTTAGAATTAAAGTTCTTCTTTCAATCGGAAAAAACAAGGATTCACATAATAATCTCTTTTCTTTTAATGATTGGGCATAATAAATTGAATCTTCTCATTCTGATAAATGAATTGATGCTTTGGTTTCATAAGAACAACTTCTCTTCCTACCATTTTTTAAAATTAAAGCTTACTTTTCAAATTGAGATAAACACGGATTCGCATAATAATCACCTTTTTTATAATGATTGGGCACCATAAATTCATTCTCATCATTGGGAGAAATGAGTTGATGCTTTGGTTTCAT
>JBBYHL010268991.1:0-22870 GCA_038381835.1 Adansonia madagascariensis
AATTAATGTGGATCAAATAATAATATTTTATGAATTTTAAAAATCATAAACCAAGAAAAATCACCCCGAAAACATTTTTGGAGTAAAAACTCCGTATTTAAAAAACAAGAAAATTTCAAGAAAAAAAAAATTCAAAACTCATAAGAATGAATGAATTTTTGAAAAATGAATTAAGATGAATCAAATAATAATATTTAATGAATTTTAAAAATTATAGACCAAGAAAAATAACCCTGAAAACATTTACGGAATAGAAAACTCTGTATTTTGGAAATAGGGAAATTTCAAAAAAAAATTCAAAAATCATGAAAATAAATGAATTTTCTGAAAATAATTTAATGTGAAACAAACAATAATATTGGATGAATTTTGATGCTTGAAACTCGAGAGGATTTCATCAAAAATTTTACGAGCAAAGAAAAATTCATATTTTAATACCGAGAAAAATTATGAAATTTCATTGACACTGAAGTAAAGCAAATTCAAGACCACATATTATTTAACATTAATTTCCATAGTTAAGAAAATGAACTTGTAAAATTTCTAAAAATAAATCAAGAACCAAAAGTAAAATTTACAAGCAAAATACTCGTAAGACTACAAAATTCAAAATTAGTTTATAAATTTATAATTTGACACTTTGTGGTAGAAAATGCCAACAAATATTTTTTTTCTTGAATATTTATGTTTTTTCGGGCTGAGAATTGGCATAAAACCATACTGGTGTTGATAAAAATATCCGACCACCAATTTCTTGAATTTTTTCAAAAAAATCTCAGAAAATTCTTAAAAATAGGAAAATTGGCCGTGAGATCATCCGCAGAGGTAATTTCCAAAATTTGTTAAGAACTTGTTTAAAAACAAAAATTTTTCCTTTACGGATTTATCATTTATACCCGAAAAATAAATTTTTCAATCATGTGCATATATAGTTATTTACATATGACTAATTAAAATTACAAAAATTTGAAACCCTTTTGGTGGAAGTTGACCTCCATCAGAGTAGCCATTACACTTTCGTTTCTGGATATTTGGGACTTTTGGGGGCAGACAGCCCGGACGAATTTATGTGTCTACATATTCTAAGTGTTGTTGTGCTTCCAATCTTTTCTCATCCAAGGCTTCTAATTCCTCCCAGCGTAGACGCACATTGTCTTTATTAGTAAGACCTTCTTGAATTGTAATCCTTAATCATGGAATTTGTCGCTCAAGTGGTAGAACAACTTCTACACCATAAACAAAAGAATATGGAGTAGCTTAAGTTGGTGTGCGATACGTAGTATGATAAGCCCACAAAGCTTATCCCATCCTTTCATGCCAATCTTTCTTTAAACTATTAATAACTTTCTTGAAAAGATTGCATAAAGTCATGGTAAAAGCTTCTGCCAATCCATTTGTTAGAACATGGTACATTGAAGAGTGATATTGCTTGAAGTCAAACTGTGCACATAATTTGCTCAAGTCAAACTTCTTCCCATTATCAGTCATGATGTATCATGGTATGCCATATCGATAAATGATATTAGTGCGAATGAAAGTTGCAACAGTTTTTTTCTTCACTTCTTTGTAAGGTGTGACTTCTGCCCACTTTGAAAAGTAATTTGTAGCTGCAAGTATATACATATGCCCCATCGAACTCTTAGGTAATTGCCCTACCAAGTTAAGTCTTTAACCATCAAATGGCCAAGATGTGACTATTGGATGCAATTTAGCATGAAACTGACAAGCTTGACACTTCTTGGCGTAGTCCATGCTATCTTTTACCATTGTAGGCCAATAGTATCCCATTCTTTTGATTTGAAAATGCTATTTAGCTCTAGATTGATATGCACCATAAACTCCAGAATAAGGTTCTTATAGAGCTTTGGATGCTTTATCTTCTCCTAAACATCGAAGAAAGACTCCATCAAAAGAACGACGATAAAATGTACCCTTGAAGTAAATAAATCGAGGAGCTCGACGTTTCACTTTTGTTTTATGCTTTGGATCACTAGGTAATTTACCATACTCTAGATAATCGACCAACGGTTGTCTCCAATCTTCTTTTTTAATTTCACAAACTGAAATAACATTAGATTCTATATCCTCTTTTTCAAAGATAGTAATTGACGGCAAGACCCATCGTTTACACAAAAGAACCTTTACTTCGACACTTGGTAATGCAATAGATGATGTTAAATTAGCCAAAGAATCTGCTTGTCTATTTTTTTTCTTGGCACGTGCTCTAAGTTCATGTTGTCAAACCATTCCAAAAGTTTTTTCCATTGGTTGACATATGGTAAAAGCTCCACTTGCTTCACTTCATAAAGTGAAAGAAGTTGGTTGATAGCCAATTTAGAATCTCCATACACTTTAAGTTGAGTGACTTTCATATCAATTGCCATTTCCAATCCAATGATCAGAACTTGGTATTTTGCTACATTGTTGGAATAATTTTCAGTGAAAGTGAATGTGTAAGACAATACATCACATTCCAGAGTGCCAAAGACAATACCTACTCCAGCTTCATCTTACTGTGTAGCTCCATCAAAGAACAACTTTCATAGCCTGGAAATTTCAATAAAAAAAATCCTCATCGAGAAGATCTTCAGAGAATTCCTAATCATCTAGAATAAGATGGTTTGCTAGAAAATCAGCCAATACTTGTCATTTAACAGCTTTTTATGGAACATAAGTGATATCAAACTCTTACAACAAGAGAGCCCATTTTGCCAATCTTCCACTAAGTACAGCCTTAGACATGGGATACTTAAAAGGATCTGCTCGGCATATCAAATGGACAGTATGAGCTTGCAAATAATGCCTCAACTTTTTAACAGAGAACATTAATGCCAAATAAGTCTTTTTAATAGGAGAATAATTTAACTCAGCACCATTAAGAGTTCTACTGAGATAGTATAGTGCATTTTCTTTTCCTTCATCATTTTCTTGTGCCAACAATGCTCCTAAAGAACGTTCTTATGCAGCAATATAAAGGATCAGAGGTTTTCCTAGCATGGTTGCTTTTAAAACAGACGGCCACAACAAATAGGCCTTAATACTTTTGAAAGCATTACTACAAACTTTATCCCAAACAAAAGAAACATCTTTCTTTATTAGCCGATTGAATGGTTGACATCGACTTGCCAAGTTTGATATGAAGCATCGAATATATGCTAATCTTCCTTGCAGACTTTTAAGCTCATAGAGATTACGTGTTTCTGGCATTTTCATGATCGCATCTACGTTTGACTGATCAATCTCAATTCCACGATGTCGCACAATAAACCATAAAAACTTCCATAAGGATACACCAAAAGTGCACTTTAGTGGATTCATATTTAATTGGTACTTGCGTAATCTTTCAAACACTTGGCGAAGATTAATGAGATGATCAACCCTTTTTTTTGACTTCATAACCAAGTCATCTATATAGCACTCGACGTTTTTATGAAGCATATCATCGAAGATTTTTTACATTGCTCTTTGATATATAGCCCCAGCATTTTTTAATCCAAAAGGCATAACTTTATAACAATATATCCCTTTTGGAGTTTGAAAAGCAATAAGTTCTTTATCCATGCGAATTTGATTATAACCAGATGGCCCATCCATAAAAGATAAAGCCTCATGACCAGTTGTAACATCCACCATTATCTCAGTTAAAGGAAGGCAAAAATCATCTTTTAGACAAGCATTATTTAAATATAAAAAATCTACATAAATTTGAAGTTGACCATTCTTTTTTCTTACTGGGATAATGTTTGATATCCAAATTTGGTGTTTAACTTCTCTAATAAAGCCAGCTTCAATGAGCTTGTTCACTTCAGCTTCAATTTGGGGAATCAAATCAGGATAAAAACATCGTTGAGCTTGTTTGATAGGTCTACAGTCTTTTTAACACCCAAATAATGTACCGCTATTTTTGGATCAAGCCTTAGCATTTCTTTATAGGTCAATGCAAAGACATCTTTATACTCAATCAGAAGGTCAAGATAAGCTTTTTCTTCTTTTGAAGATAAACAAACACTAACAAAAATTGGACATGGATCTTCACAAGTACCGATGTTAACCTTTTTTAGCTCATTAATAGTAGCTTGATTTCCTTTTTCAAATGATGAAGGGGCTTTTTGAGCATATTTTTCCTCTGGTTCTTCATTAGCTTCCTTTATGGATACATAATGTGAAGCGACTATTTCTATTTCTTCAACCTTTTCTTTCTCTAAAGATGCATCTTGCTTAGTTGTCACCACTGTATGCTTTTTAGCCTTCAAGACTCCACCAGTAGTTACTTTCCATTTACTTTATTTTTCATTCAAGAAGGGATTGCTATGAAAATCCCTTGATTCATTAAAGGTTAAGAATTTTTTTCGACTATGGCTATCTTTTTCAGAGTTTAAACTTTCAAGCCTTGCATGAATGGGTATTGGCTCACTTGTAGAAGCTTCATCCGATTTTGGCCCTATCCGCTCAAACATTGACTTTTGAGGTAATTAAATGCTCAAATGATCAAACACTGAGACCTGCGTTGAACGTCTTTCTAAACACTGAACGTCTCAATGGCTCTATTGAATCTTTTTGCTCCTCAAGAATTTCCTCTACATTTATATATCTTGAATCTTCTTTATGAATCTTTAACTTTAATGGAGAAAATTTGAGTCCCTTTTGGGATGTTTTGACATGATCAGTTTTCTTTTGCTAGACTTAAGAAACTTTATTGGACTTTGAAACTTTGTATTGCTAGGTTCTTCTATCAACTTAACAACATCTTCTTGCTTATATCCAGCTTCAACAAGTAGTCTATAGGTATTAGGATTAAATCCTTTAGCTAGATTGGAAGCAAGATTTTGATGTTCGAAGAGAGATTGTTCCACTAGCCTGACATATCCTTTCAAAGGAGGTTTAAAAATTATTGATTCTTCCAAGTTAGTGAGAGAAAGAGTTAAATTCTTTAAACCCTCACTGATTTTATCTTTGTTGGTGGAAAGAACAATGTCTTTTTCCTTTTGCTTCAATTCTTTCACGGGAGTAGTCATACTTCTTCAATGAAAGTGCCTTCCACATAAAACTTAGCATCCACAAAATAAGCCTCGGTCGAAATAAATGGTTTGGCATCAACAACAATCATCTTGACTTGACCATTTCTACAATACTTGAAACATTGATGAAAAGTGAAGGAGACCACACCATTTTGATGTATCCACGATCGACCTAACAACATATTATATGTTGTCTTGGCATCAATCACATGAAAGAGTAGATAGGACTCTATATCTCTAATGAAAAGTTGAAGTCTAAGTTTTCCAAGAGCTTTTTGCCCCGTTGGTTGAATCCTTGAATCATTAGACAACTTTGCATCATTTCATTTAAAAGAACTCCCAATTCCTTCATTATCTTTAAAGGGAGTATATTAACTGTGGAACCATCATCCACAAAATCCTATTGATCTTTTGTTCGCAAGTAAATCCACACAAACAATGATGATTATGAGGAGTTGATCCTAGTAGTAGATCTTCATCAATGAAGCTAATGCTCGAGCCATAAGAATGATCTCTAGCTACAATTGCAACTATATCTATGTTCTCTTCATCTTCAAATTCTTCATTACCATCAACATTATAACAAGTCAAAGGGAGCAAAGTTTATTTCCAAATTAGATTGGCACGTATTCATTTAAAGTGATTAGTTTTCATGACCTTTTCCAAGTCAAGTTTTTATGCTTATATGAACATGTTTTTATCTGAGGCACTTTAGGCTTTGGAGCTTTATATTGCCATCTAATCATCTTAGCATTTATAGGGATTTCATAAGCTTTGGAAGATTTTATTTTCTACTTCTTCGATATGTGACTAATGTCCAGCCATCATCATCCTCTTTTGCTTTTTGCAATAAATAGTTGCCCCTATTTACTGGGAAATTCACCATTGTACTTATGTTTGAAGGGAGTTTGATGGGATCAAAAGAACCAAACTTTATAGTTCTATCCAAGAAATTGGAATAAGGAACGATAATGATTGACGCCATGTTTGTCGACATTATTTCTTCTTTAAATTTAATATTCCCTTCTTCATAAAGTGCCATGATTTTGTCTTTCAAGATGAAATATTAACTAATCGATGATATTTGCAATAGTTAGGATCATCAACTTTATTAGCTTTTTCAGGCTGCTTCATCTTTGGCAACTGAATTAGGTTAGTCTTCAACAGTTCTTCTAATATGCTAGCAACATCAGAATCAGGAAAATGATACTTTTTTTTTTACCTTTCTTTTAGGGTGACCTTAGCTCTTCCTTTATTTTTGGCAAGTGCAGGTTTTGCTTCTTGAACTTGCTTTGACTTAGGAGAGATCTTAAAAGGCTTGGTATCCACAGCCATGGAATATTTGCTTTCTCTTTTATTGGAAGAAGTTTTGCCCCCTTTTCGGGTGTCTTGCTTTTCTTTGCCCTTTTTGACTCTTACACAGGAGGCTCTTGATTTCCAGAATATGACATACTTAGCTCCATGTCATGAGCATCGGTAGCTAGCTCTTCAAAGGTCTTACATTTGATACCTTCAAGAATATAGCACAAGCCCTAGTTCATGCCTTCTATGCATATGTCAAGGGCAAAAGACTCAGACAATCTTTCTTTGCAATTAAGGCTCAAATTCCTCTACCTATGGATATAGTCTACTACTGGTTCATCCTTCCATTGGTGTGAGCTAGTGAGCTCGATCATGCTGACGATGTGATGAGTGCTGTAAAATTGATTGAGAAATTCTTATTCAAGTTGTTCCCAACTATTAATTGTTCCAGGCTTAAGATCAGTATAACAATCAAAAGCATTACCCTTCAAAGATCGAACAAATTATTTTACCATAAGATCTTCGTTGGTTCCAGCATTATTACAAGTTTCCACGAAATATGCAACATGTTGGCATGGATTTCCTTTTCCATTAAATTGTTGAAACTTTGGAGGTTGGTAATTTTTAAGCATTATTAAATGATTAATCCTTGGAGAGTATGGCTTTGCATATGTGTTTAAAGGTTGAGTGACACTGTTAACTTGATCCTTGATAGAAGTTTTAATAAGATTTTTGAGTTGACTTGTTGTGACCATTTCACTAATCATATGCTCTAGCTCTATTGCATCTTCAATGTTGCAGTTTTTAACATCATTTTAAGGATTTGACTGACTATTTCCACCTTAGGCCATTGATTTTTTTCCAGTGAAAGTAACCATCCTATCAATTAAGAAGGCAATTTGTTCATCTTTTTCTCTGATACTTGCTACAAGAGTTTTGATAGATTTTGCCAGAATTGCAACTTGCTCTTCTAGTGATATGGTGCTAGTTGTCATTACATTCATTACTCAAAAGTTTGATTTTGGAGAAGAAGATGTTTTAAAGCTACACATTAGCAGTTATCTTGCTGCTTGGATGAGTACTGACATCAATGCTAGCTGATGAAGTGGGGTAAACTGCAAGATTAGCACGGGCAGGTTTGAGAGTTGGTTTATTGACATGGTTCTTCTTGAGAGCCATTGTAACTTGATAACTTGAATTTTGAAGAAAAGAGATGATAGGCAAAGATCATCCCACCAGGCGTGCTAGAAATTTGTACACATAAAATTCGTGTCAAAAAATGCCCAAAAAAATTTGGAGACAAATAAATTAAATTGATTTATCAGACTTGAGTTGCAATCTCTGGATATTCTTTACAAGAAATCCTTTGATTTTTTTTCTTAAACAAAAACTTCAATCCAAGGGTCTTCAGCCTTGATCTTGAATCAATGAGGTCCGTTTAAAAGGTCCTATAGACTTGATCTTAACAAACGAAATTTAGCTCATTTCTATTGTTAGAATAGGATTCGAGAGCAGCTTCTTGAAGAACAAGAGCTGTGTTCTTCGCGTTCTTCAGAGGAAACTTTTTGAGACTTTGAAATGACTTAAATCTTTAAAATCTACTTCTTTTCTTTAGGCTTGTGAATTGTGTTGAATGGCTTTGGATGAGACCTCTTTTTATAGTGCTAATGAGCTAAGTAGAAAAGAGTTCTTAAAGAATAACTCCTTTAATAAATTTATCTTGATGAATTATCTCTTAATTAATTTAATTTAATTAGAGATAAAACTCTTTTATTTATCTTTAAATTAATTTAAATTTAATTAGAGATAAAACTCTTGTATTTATCTTTAAATTAATTTAAATTTAATCAGAGATAAAACTCTAAATTAATTTTAATTAAAGATAAATATCTATTTATGATGTCATTAATTGTACATGGTGATGCAGAATTTAATTGATAATTTCTTAATTAAAAAAATTTCAATTTATACATGGCAATTTGTGATTGGTCGAAATTTTTCTCCTTCTATAAGGATACTCTCATGTTGAAGGTATACCCCAAGGGCACTTTCATAATTTTTCTCACTAGGATGCTTTTATGCCAAAGGTGAATGTTTAGGATTCGTTTAGCCTTTTAAGGTCCTTTTAGTGTGCATTAAGGGTACAGGGATACTTTTATGTCGAAGGTATACCCTAGGGGCATTTTCATAATGTTCCTTACCGAGATACTTTTATGCCAAAGGTGAATGTTTAGGATTCGTTTAGCCTTGTAACATAAATTAGTGTCCATTAGGGGTACCGAGATACTTTCATGTTGAAGGTATACCCTAGAGGCATTTTTGTAATTTTTCTCATCAGGATATGCCAAAAGTGAATGTTTAGATTCATTTAGCCTTTTAAGGTTATCTTAATGTCCATTAGGGGTACAGGGATACTTTCATGTCAAAGGTATACCCTAGAGGCATTTTCGTAATTTTTCTCACCGGGATGTTTTTATGTCAAAAGTGAATGTTTGGGATTCGTTTAGCCTTTTAAGGTTATCTTAATGTCCATTAGGGGTACCGGTTACTTTAATGTCAAAAGTATAACCTAGAGGCATTTTTGTAATTTTTTCATCAGGGCCAAAGGTAAATTTTTAGGATTGGTTCAGCCTCTTAGATTAATTTAAAGTCCATTAGACTTGGTGGGATACTTTCACGTTAAAGGTATACCATAGGGGCATTTTGGTAATTTTGTTAGAAACAAATCCTATGTGATTACTAAGATATTTTCATTTCAAAGGTACACATTAGGAACAGGTTCATTGTAGACACCTCATTCTGTCTGGACCAGTTTTTGGTATCCTAGGAGTTAAGTAAAAGATGACAAAATCAAAAAACAAAAATAAAGCTAGGGGATAATCGCTAGGCAACGGACCAAAAAAAGTTTTTAGGAAGTTCTAAAATGCCTATGGGCCGTATTAAAGAAAATATAAAAATGAGGCATTAAAGGCCACTTTTCATGGTGTCACCAAGATTATACACAAATCAATTTCCCATTGTTTATGACCAAGTTAAGGTAAATCGGGAAGCCACAGGTTCGTACAAGTTATATTGGGGCACAAGTATTGATACAAGGCCTTTACGATGCAAAAAACTTAAATTTTCACATGTAGTATCAGTACAAAAGGATTTGGTATCGATACCTAGCATGTTTGTATCGATACGGACCTTGGCAGTAGCTAAAGTTGTGATTTTTGGCAAAATGTATCGATACACATGCATAAGCATCAATACAAATCCATGAAGTATCGATACTGGCCTCTAAATCTGGAGACTAGAAACATTTGTTGCTCTTAATATTGATACACAACTCATTGTATCAATGCTCAAAAGTAAAATATACCTTGTTTATTGATACAACATGTTCTGTATCAATACACCAAGGCATTTTTACCTAGTTCGAGCCATTTTTCAACCTTTAAAAACCCGATTTAAACATGTTTTTACACCAAGGAACTAGTATATAACATTGCAAACCTCAAATATGGGTTCATTAACAGATTTTAACAAATTTTGGAGTCTAAATAGTTAATGACAAAAGTCACTTTCATAAGATATATGGGTGTAAGAGAATGGCAGGCATATCTTCAGCTTGTATGCTTTCACAACATTTCTACCTCCTTGCTCAGCATGGCAGAACCCATAAGAAGAGAGTCAACTAAACATGGTAGTTGGAGATATGCCTTGGTGCAAAAAAAAAAATCAAAAGTGCCCTTTGCATTGTCTTCTAAAAAGAAGGGCTGAACTAGAAAAAATGGAGGACACAACCAGCTATTTGAAAAAAAAACTCTCTCAGCTATCAAAAAAAGCTATCCAGTAATCCTAAAAAACTTTTTACCCATCCCTACAAATCCTTAAGCAACTTCAGCCCCAAAGTTCACCAAAACCACTGTTCCATTGCCTTCCACCCTCAACCAACCTCCATTCCTATAGCTCCTTAAAACCATAGCCAGAACACATTTAAAAACTTAACTTTCACATATTTTCATTGTCAAAACACCTATCAGCAACCATATTACTAAAAAGCTCCTTCATTTCACCCTTTTCTTGCTAAATAATAGCAAAAAGAGAGAAGGAACTAAGCTTAAAGTTACTGCTTTAAAGAAAGAAGAAACTCCAAGCCTTTACTGGTATATCTTTTACCTGGTCCCATGTATCTTCTGTTTTGATCATACATTTCATTGTAGTGAGCCCTTCATGCTACCATGACCCTCCTAATACTCTCATGCATCTTTGTTGCCTTGGTTGTGGTAGTCCTAAGATCTTGATGACTTTCTTGATGCCTTGATGTTGTGGGATGTATAAACTCACCATACGTCATTTTCATCATTACATAAGCAATGTTCATGTATCTTTTGCCATGTATCTTCCATATTCACATATACATTGCATATTTAAGTGGTCACCTTGACATGTCTTAGGTATATTCAAACATTTTCTTGTGTTTTAAGGAGTCTCATGAAATAAAAATCCCGTCTTGACAACTCCAGCATCCATCCTATTGTTCAAACATGTTCATATCATCTCTATGCACTTTATTTATCATCTTCTTGCATTTATGTCACCCATTTCCATGTCAAAAGTGTCATTTTTGCACGTTTACATGTTTAATCCATGTTTATCTTTGTATTTGTTGTATTTTGCTCATGATATCTCCATTAAAATGTATGCTTGTCTCTTCAAAATTGATTTTTTTTAGAAAACTCCCTAAGTTAAGTTCATGCTACCTCTAATAGATGAAGACTAGCATGGACTTAATGCTTTCATTAAATTGGTCTCTCAATCTTGGGGATAAGTCTACATTTTAGCTCTGGATTTCATGGTGAAATATGTTTATTTTTGAAAAAAAAAAAAGAGGAAATCCTTTTTAGTATTAAACCTTAATCTTGAGTCTTATATTCATTTTGGTGACATGGTCAACGGGTTGTTCCATTATCCCAAACTACTCCGAGATTATGGAGTGAACTTATGAAGCCCGTGTTACTTTATGTCGTAAACATTTAGATGTCCTAGGCCCGAGTCCATCTTTGAAAAATCGAAATATCGAATAATCCCCCATGTTTTTACTCTGGCAACATTGTAGTCCAAACTTGAAAAATCATTTATGAGCCATAAAATATTTCCTTTGATTTTTCTAATATTTTTCCTTTGAAGGACATCGAAGTACCTGTCCAACGGTGTCTTATTTTCCCTTGGATCATCCCAGATGAGGGAGCTATGATTTTTCAATCCATTGCTATCTAAAACCTCTAGAACTAAGCATGCAACATTCTGTTTGGGCCATTTTGGCCCATCAGATGATTTTTACGAAATTTCCAAATTTTTTCCCAAAAAGTTCATAAAATTCCTTTTTGGGAACGTTATTATCTACGATCTAACGATCCCGAGTAAACTTAGAATGATTTTTCAAAATCTATCATGCCTTTTTAATTGTACATGCTGCTAGTGCAGAGACAAACCTAACTTCAAAAATTAATTCCACCTAGAAAGTGATTTTCTAGAAATTTTGGAATATTTTTATTTAAAGCCTGTCGATTACCTTCCCAACGGTACCTTATTTACCCTCTGAAATCTTCAAATGCACCCGAACAAAATCCAGAAATGAAGATGACATGATATTGTCCCCTGTTTTCAACCTAACTCTTAAATCCCCTTTTATCGAGACGTTTGGATATCTCAAAAATGTGCCCAATTGATTCCCCCCACAACATCAACCCCTTTTGACTCAGATCAAGACTAAAATACAAAAGAATAGGATTTCATATTAAAATTTTTGCTAGTGGAGATACTCCAACTCCTCTACTCAAAGGGGATACTCCAACCCCATTTTTTAAATCAAAGTTAAATTTCCTCCTCGTTCCTAAATGTTTTTCTAACTTTGGGGATACTCTAACCCCACTACTCTGAAAGGATACTACAACCTCGTTTTTTAAAAAAATATAAAATTTTTTTATTCCTAACTATTTTCATAACTCTATTTTAGGGGACATTCCAACCCTACTTCTCTAAAGGGATACTCCATCCCTGTTTTTACCCTGAAACTAAAAATTTGCTCTCTTCCAAATATCTCAAACCTTTTTTATAAAAATCCTCTTTGTTCTTCAAATTACCACCAAATCCAGATCAGTCTCTGAAATTATCATCTTGGTTATTCTTCAATAATTGAAGGTAATTATGAGATACATTTTGATCGCCCCTCTATTTTTATGCTTTTTTCTTTATGATAGCTTATTTATGATATTATTATATTTCTTATTTTTCACCTTACTAACTTGTTTCCTTTTGCAGTGTTATTGTGCATTCATATTTAAAATTCGTTTTCTAATGAAATTTATGAGGTGATGTTCCGTGTTGGTATCTCTACAATGCCTAATACAAAACATCCAATTTTTAAAATCCAATCCGGACATCCTTTTCATAAAAAATCCTATGTTCCTCACATCTCCGAGGTGCGTAAGTGATCTAATTTTTCTTAATTAAAAACTCGAATTTACATTTTCCAAAACTTTATGCATTAAAAAGGATTATATCTAAATAGATACCCAATGGAATTGATTTAACCAAGACCAAAGTGTGACATAGTTAGTAGGTACCGATTTTGGGTGCTGCAAGGAAGCTAGTCCTTCCCTGCATGTAACCAACTCCCAAGCCCAACCAACAAATCTTTGGACTTTGTAGACCCTAAAATTAATGTTTCAAGTTTCATAACTCATAATATTATTTTCAATAGGTGTCCGATCTTGTCTAGCCTAAAAGGATCGGTGGCAACTCCAAGTTTATGGCCATTTCATGGTGACCATCCGGGTCCAGTTGGATGAGTGACTCGTCCAACGATCCCTATCCCCTTTATACCATCACGCCTAATCCAAATCCCAATCAAGGGATAACTTAAAGGCTCGACCAAAAGCAACCATCATTCATTCATAAGTCGAGCACACCATGCCTTTCGGATTGTCTGAAGTTTTAAAGGCCGATGGTGACATTTCTCATTTTAGATTGTTATCGAGTCCTAAGATATTCTATAAATATTTTCAGTAAATATAAAATTTTCTTTTTAGAAAATTAAGGCAATGTCTCCAAGTTAGAATAACATGTAGAATTTCTCCCAAAATATGAGAACGGTTCTATGAATTATTTTAATAACGAGATACCTTTTCGAAATGAAAATCAAGATTTTATAAATTTCAAAAAAAAATTAATAATAAAACCTTTCGCATTCCTTTGGCTCTCCACTGGGGGTGCGAAAGATATTTTGAATTTTAAAACCTTTCATGCTCCTTTGGTTTTCCGTTAGGATACAAGGAGAATGATAAAAAGCTTTCGTATTCCATTGGTCCTCCGATAGAGTACATAAGAGATTTTGACTTTCAAAATTTTAAAAACTCAATCTTCCTAACACGGAATAATAATTTGTTTCATAAATTATTATTTTGGGAATTTATAATTAAATGCCATACATTGAAACCGAATAAAAATTGAAATTCAAGTTGAATTGTGATTAATAAGGTACCGATTTTTTAGGCATCACGAGAGGGTTGATCCTTACTTGTGATCGTAACTGACTCTCGGACCCTTTTATATGATCTTTGGTATGATCGCGGGCCTCGAAGTTGTATTCTAGGTACCTAGCCCAAATAGATTGGTGGCGACTCCAAATAAATAGTCATTTCGTAATGACTATTTAGGGTTAAGTCGAGTGAGCGATTCATCTCGATCACCCAATCCCAAAAATAATAAAATGTCGATAATGATATAGCCTATAAAAATAAGAGGATATAAAATAGTGATAAATTTAACAAATATAAGAGTGAAGGCCATTTAAGTGAGGGTTGGTCAGGATTCCCATCTAGGCCACATTGCGACAATATTAAATTAAATATAAAAATTAATAATTTATTTATTATTTTTGAGTTTTGATGCATTAGAAATTGAATTTCAAAGATTATATAAATTCATTGAATTTAATATAATATATTAATTTTACTAGTTAATTTTATCTTGTATTTTATTTTAACTCTTTTTAGTAAGATTTGAACGGTTAAATACAATTTTTGAAATAAATATGTTCTTATCTTATTTTCTTTGTAAATATGTTTGCTTATTATTTTTAATTAACAAATTTATTTTACAATAGTCATTCTTATCATTATCATCTCCTTTACTCTCTTTTATTGTTAGCCATTTTTATTTTTCTATTTTATGTTTTTTTTTGGCTTTTTTCTCTCAAATTTTATTCTCTATCTTTTTATATTTCATCTAACTTTCATGGCTTTCAAAAAAAAAGAATCATGCTTTTTTGATGAAAATATTTTTACTTGAAGAAATATTTCTCAACAAGATCCACCTGTATGAGGAACAACAATCAACCCCTATGTATTGATATAAAAAATTAACCGTGCATCGCACAGATTTAAAATACTAGTATATATCTATATATATATAATCTATAATATATATAAAAGCATAAACATATATAATCTTTTAAACTTACAAAATTTTCTTTTATTATTTATAATATTACTAACATGAAATTAGAATAAAATTTTATTATTCATTATATAATAAGATTTAAACTAAGAATTTCCATTAAAAATAGATGATTTTATTTGTATAAGATATATATTGAAGATGATTTTATTTTAAATAATTTACATTGATAATTAGAACTTTTATTTATACAAGATTGAATTACATAGTGTTGAATCATCAAGTGTTGTTATCGATTTATGAAACATTGAATTTCAATCCCTTTCAAGGACAATCCTTAGCCTTTTTATTATTATATTATATGCTGATGTTTTATTATTATATTATGTATTATAATATTGATGATATTATATATTACTTATATCTATATTAAGTTATAACTTTAGATTAATTCTTATTTAATTAGTATTAGAGTTAAAGACCAATTAAACTAAAAGTTTTTATTATAAAATAGATGCGTTAGCATCCAAGATAGCATTTGCATTAAATCTGTTGATTATACATGTCTTTTATTTCTTTCTTCCCTTACCTTCCCTTTGTAAATTAGTTTTTTTTCTCTATAGTTTTATTTTTAAAGCAAGAATTACATCAAGATTGAATAAAGATAAGCCATGGTATACTTTTTATAATGAATACAACAAAAAGATTTTTTCTCAATGAGAATTGTTGATGTCTTCTTGGGGAAGATTGGAGAAGGTTGTAATGGAGAGTAGGAACAAGACCTAAAACACAAAATAAAGGTCAAGGGGTGCTAAAATTGGGATTTCAAGGCGCACTCCAATGCTTAAGATAGTTATGGAGTGGGGAGCATAAGGCAAGAGAGATGAAAAAGAAGAAACTAAGTGGGAGAGCGTTCACGCCTTACCTTGGGGCATTCTTACCCTTTTTATACTTAGATGCTCTAGGGGGTGCATATTACATGCTCCCTATCATTGTCCAAGTGCAGTTGGTTGTCTGATTGTCAGTCCTTTAGTCACGGTAACCATATTTTTAGGGGATGTCAGTGGTCCCCCACTGGTTTAGAACAGGAGTCGCCTTATTAGTGACGTATTGTTCAGTGATCTCGGTGGTCCTAGGACATGCTATTCAGTGGCCCCTATTGGACAGGCGAGCAGATGTGCTAGTGTTCGAAGTGCAATAAATTGTTCATTTGCCAACCAACGAATCAAGTGATCAGGCCCTTGGTCGATGTCGTTTTATCGATTCGGTTTTGGTCCCCTCTGGGGCCATTTGGTCCATTAAAATTCTGAAGGTGTAACAAGAATGGATTACAATGCAAAAGATGAGGTGATTTTATTCGATATGATAGAATGTATATAATATTAATTTACAAAATTTTATATTATTAATTTTATTTTTATTTTTATTTTTATTTTAATTATTTCTTTTTCTATTAAATAAGTCTATTTCATATAGGTTCATATGAAAGTTAAATATTTTGGATAACAATGAAAAAGCATAAGTGATTTTGTTTGATGAGGAAAAACCGTCTAATGTTTGATAAGGCAGATTGTCAATTGGATGTTTAGCATCAAAATATTTCAAATATGTAACTGAGGAATAAATTTTAAGAACATATGATTTCATATATATTTTTAAGATAACTCATTTTAACTTTTTAAGTATGATTTTTAATAGGATGTCAAAGAAAAAAGTCAATTTTATAAAAGGTTAATTTTATAAAAGATGATATCAAGGATGATAGAAGAAAATGATCAAGATGGGAAGTTTTTTTTTTTTTTGGAATAATATTAGAATTGATCTTTAAATTAAGTTTTATTTTAATTGTTTATAGGAAGTTAAATTTTCAAATTTATTTTAAATTTTTTAAAATATGTTTTTATTTAATATGATTAGAAATATTCTTTATTTTTATTTAAGTCTAATATTGTTTGGATTAACAAATTAACGGTAAATAATTTTATCAAATCTCAAATTGAAACAAAGGCTATTATGAATTCTCAAATCAACAAAGAAGTTTAGTTGATGCATGTGTCACGGGGCCATTACCCTCTTCCCAAAAGACATGCATGATAGGATGTGCAGCGCACCCGCTTATATGCCCAAAGACCTTCTTTTTCTTATCCGATGTGGGATTAATGCACCATGCCTACTTCTTTAGAGCGCTTGGCATAACATTCTTCCCCACCCAATCTCGTGATGCCCCTGTCACAAGGTTCTCCATCATTTTTTCCTACCTACCCTTAGAGTGTTTGGCATGGAGTCACGGTTGGTCCACCGTGCCTACCCCACCCGTTGAGGCACTTGGCGTAAAATCGGATGGTCAAGGGTTAGCTCTGATACCACTTGTCAGAGGGCCATTACCCTCTTCCCAAAAGACATATCTTATAGAATGTGTAGCGTACCCGCTTATATACCTAAAGGCCTTCCTTTTCTTATCTGATGTGGGATTAATGCACCATGCCTACTTCTTTAGAGCGCTTGGCGTGACACATGCATCTCAATGTAGTTTTTATCTTCTCAGGGTCTTTTGGTTAAATGAAATATTTCTTGACATTACTTCTTATATGGAGTAATTACTAATTTATTTATAATTTATCGCACAACAATATATGTTTTTCAAGATGATGTAGCTTCTACTATATATCACATACATCAAGAAATATATTTTTAAATTGAACTCAAACCTACATTAAAATAATTAATTAATAAATTGAGATTCTATATAGTTTGAAATTTTTTGTTTGATTGAAAAAAAAAATCATGAGATGAGAGAGAATTATTTAATAATATTCAATAATTCAATATAATTTTAGTCAATAATTATTTAACTTGATTGAATATTAAATTATATATTTGATCAAACTATTTTTATTTCTACAAGATATATTGAAAAATATTTGCATTTTTTACTAGTTTAAATTTTGAGTTTAATTAATTTCTAATCCTTATATTTAATAATTCTATATTTTATATCAAAGTTTTAAGTTGATTGATTATTAAATTATATATATTTGATAATTATGATATGATTTTGATTTCTACAAGATATATATTAAAGACTACTTTATTTTTACTGAATAAAGTTTTGAAATTAATTAATGTCCATTCACTGAATTTAATAATTCAATATAATTTGTGTTAAAAAAAATTTAGTTGAATTATTATATATATATTTGATAAATATGATTTTTATTTATAAACGATATATATTAAAGATTATCATTTCTTAGTGTTAAAACTTAACTCGATTGACGATCCTAACTAAAAGATTAAATTATATTTAAAAGTTAATCACATGGATGCACTATATAATTAATTATTGCTTAGTTATTGAGTTAACATATCATTTTTTTAATTAATAAAAAAATAATTTCAAAAAAAACGTATAAAAAAAAGGTAGGTAATAAGATTAAGAAGTAATCTCTAATTTAATAATCGTCAACTAACATCAATCTGATTAGATTTGAGTTTGAAAGAATCAATCAACCAATCAAGATTAAAGAGCGGAAAGCATTATCTATAGTAAATCTATCTTTTTAATATTATACAAGTATTTTAATTATGATTTGTAGTTCTTTTATTACTATAATTTTTGAATTACCAAAATATCATACAATTTCAGCAATTTGAAAAATGTTTACTATACATTAATTACATTTTTTCTATTAAATAAATTAAATTTAATAATGTCATCACAAAATTTAACAATAAAATTATAACAATTTTATTTGAAATATTTTATCAAATAAATTATACTTAACAAGTACGTAATATCAAATGCAATACATAGAAAACTAGTTCGATATAAAAGTACAAATAAGGATAATATTTTGAACGAATCAAAATACTTATTACTTTTTATCATATTTTTAATTTTGCCATTCTAAGTATTTTTTTTATTATTAATAAGATTTATCATATTTAGAAATAAGAATTCTAATTTTGCTGAAGGAGTTTGGCTAAATTAATTTATTTGATAATAAGATTTATCACATTTTTAAATAAAAATTGTAATTCTATTAAAATATTTTAGTTACATGAATTTATTGAATAATAAAAAAAGAGTTAAAATTTATGTTGAATTTTATCTTCAAAGTTATTGTTTTCATTAACGTGAAAAGGTAAAATGAAAAACTTACATTAACCTAAATGTCAAGGTTAATTCAAATTTTAAATATTATATAATATGTAACTTTATATTTAATATATAAAATTTTATGAATAGATAAGTTTTAATATTTATATTATCTATAAGTACTAATAAGATTTATTATATTTATATTTATGATTTTGAATTAAAAAAATATAAATAAAATTTATCCTTGAAAACTTTAATATTGCACTTTAGATTATACGTGTTGAGTTAGTGGTTGTTGCCTAGGCATGTTTTGCAGCTGTATTCTTCCTGTTGGTGGTATCCGAGAAGAAAGTTATCTGTCCTTAGCCACTTAGAGATTCTACAAGATAAAAAAGGTCAAAAGGGAGCCAAAGGTGATGCTCCACTGTAGGCTCTGATACTTAACTTAGTAACGGCTCTAAGGAAGCAAAAAGTAAGAGAACAATATTGTAGATAATGAATAGTATGCTTAAAGTTGTAGACATACCTTGTATCCTTAAATATGTATGTACTTGTGTGACCTAGCACTATCTCATATTAAGGTAGAATGGACCATGGCCCTGGTTGTCTATTTGTTGCTAGTTCTAGGCCCTGCTCACTTAGGTATAACACTCCTCCCTATATCTTTTTGGCATTGTTGAACTCCTCCAAGTAAGATTCAATTTTTTACATCCCTTAATCCTTATGAGTTTATGGTTTTTCAACCTCGTTTTCAAAATTTTCCAAAATTCAATATTGCCTCTCTCCCCAAATTCCTTGGATTTTCTAGCCTACCTTCATTTTCATGCTTTAATTATCCTTCAAGTCTAATTCATCTCCAAGTTGTCAATCGGTTATCTCTAAATAACCGATGACAATCAAAGATACATTCCTGTTCCACTTTCTTTTTTTTCATGCTTTTATTTTATTACATGCTATACTTACTATGATTTTATGTGTTACTAATCTCTTTTGTTTGTTGATGATGATGGTGTATTCATGATTTCAAAATAAATAATTTTCAAAAATTATTAAGGTAATGTTTCATGTTAAAGCCTTCGTAAGCTTAATTTGAAACAATTTTTTAAAATTAAACTCGAAAATCAATTTTAGCAAAACTCTATGTCTTGCTTCTCTCACTGACAGAAGACATAGTAGAATATAAATTTGTACAGAAACTTGGGATTCTCACTTTTTAAAAATTCATTTAAAACATTAAAGGGATTATATATGAATAATGACAAATTAAAATTGAGAAAACTAAAACTGAAACCAAAATAATCAATGGCTAGATGGTACCAATTAGGGCATTTGGATGCTAATCGTTTCTCACGCATAACCAACTCCCGAGTCTAATTACTAACTCTGCTTTATTTGCAAACTTTAAAATCGATCTTTCAAGTTTAGTAACTCTAAGAAATTGTTTCTAATGGGTGTTTAGGCACACCTAACCTAATTGATCAACGATGACTTCAATTTCTCAGCTATATTGTAGTAGCCATAGTGATTCGTTTGACACTCGCCCTAATCCCTATGCAAGGAACATTTCTTTATCACCTAACACGTCAACAAGTTATCTTTTAAGTCAAACGTGCTCGTTACGACGGTAGGGACGTTATGACATATATATTTGGTGGAAATTTCCTTTCATTGTTTATGCCAAAAAATCTTAACATAATGTCATGCAGCATTAATCTTTTTTATTATTATCAAATCGTACCATATTGTTAAAAAAAATCTTAATGTTAAAATCAAAAAAAAAAAAAATCATACCATAATGTTATAAAATTTCCTATCATATTGTTATTAACTTATTATATTATTTTATAAACTTAATAATAGGAATTCTTTTTACATATTTTTTTGGGGGTAAAAATTTCTTTTTATTGCTTATACAAAAATCTTACCATGATGTCATGTAGCATTAATCATATCATATAATTTAGGCATAATTGTTGATGAAATTATTTGATTAAATAACAAAAATTCATTACATGTTTTGCGACAAGATTAGTAAGGAGACTTTTAAAGTAGTTTTCTAGGGCCTATTAATATTAGGCAAATATGTAAAAAAATTGAAGTAATAATTGAAACTTTGACTAATATAAAAATGGTAGTTTATATTTTCATTAAATAGTGAATTAAATTTTAATTGAAATTCATTGAATAATTTTTTAAAAAAAATTTTGTTTGCAAAATATATTAATTAGCATAAATATAAACTTTTACTAAATCTAAAATAATAATTAATATTTTCATTAATTAATATTATTAATCAAAATAGCTTGGACATAAATATAAAGAAGTCATTCTAAATTAAAATTGATACATTATTATTTTTGTACAATATTATTATATATAATAATTTCTTATATTATTTTATTAACTTAGTAATAAGGATTCTTTTTGTATTATTATGATCAAAATTGCCTTTTATTGTTTATACAAAAAATCTTACTATAATGTCATGTAACATTATTTTTTTTTTACTATTATTAAATCGTACCATAATGTTTAAAAAAATCAAAATATTAAATTAATGCAAACAATTTATATTTAAGTAGAAACTTCTATTTATAGGTTAAATTAATGCGATGCAATATTACTAAGTTCACTTGATTAACACGAATAATGTAAAAGCATTAATGTTAAATTAATGCAAACTTTTTACAATATTAACATGGATGATGTTAAAAATTGGATTTTTAATTGAGTTACTTTTTTTTTAATACACTATTAGTAAATATAGTTTTGATTAAAGATATCAAATGTAATATGATTTATGATGAAATGAATTTAATAAAAATTCAAAACATATGTTAAATAATATTTGAAAAAGAATAAAAATATCCAACATGAAGTAAATAAATTTATAAAGCAAATCAACATATTGTTCATAAAAAAAAAGCTACTTTATGACGATTTGATCAAATTTTAAATTTTGTTATTTACCGTAATGATGCATTTAACAATGTCATCATTATTCAGATCTATTCGGTAGTTTGACAAATCTTGGAATTGTCCATTAACTCTCAAAATTTGGTTCAAAGTCCTAAATGCCACTCCAGTTCAAGCGATTATAGGCATTTCTTTTAGTAACAAATACAAAATGAAAAAAAAAAAAACCAATAATAATAGTAATAATAAATAAAGTTATGGATTCATATGCCAAGAGAATCACAATAATAATACAAAAACATGAGTATATTGACACAAATAGTAAAGGGACAATAAGTTTTTTATAATGATATCAAAGAATGATACAAACTAAAAGTAAAATCCGTATGCAATATTGTAAACCTATATATTTATAATAGGTTCAGTAAAAATAGTTTTAAATAAAATTAATAAAGACAATTATTATTTTTTCAAAATTATTGTAAGAAATAATAATTTAAATTAATTTCTTCTTGATTATAAAAAAGGAAAATTAAAATGTAAATTAATTAAAAATGTCGATGTAAATAAATATAATTTATTATATGAATTTCTTGTTGAAGATACCCAGAAAGAGTCGATAGAAGGAGAAAATCTGAATACTCTAATGACAAAACTTTGAGGAATTGTTCGACTTAAAACAAAGAACTAATTCCTTGGTTTTCGGAGGTTGTATAAAGATTGTACGGAGGTTGTACAAATGTAGATAGTTGTGTTTATTCCATTATTTAGTTGCTAAAATCTAGCTATGAATTTTCTAGTTGATCCTCAAAGAGGTTTCCTCCTATGTTTACGTAATTTAGTTTCCTAAGGTAGAGGCCATTCTACTCTACAAGGACGGAGCTTGAATTTCATTTTGTCCCAATGCTAAATATTTCAGCAATTTATCTTAATGTACAATTTTCAATTTCATATAAGCTATATTCATATCACCATATTATCAATCATATAGACCACAAAATAATAATAATAATAATAATAATAATAATAAATCCTTATCAATCATAAACTTAATAGCATAATGAATATTAATAAAGAAAATATC
>JBBYHL010269210.1:0-25195 GCA_038381835.1 Adansonia madagascariensis
TCAATATCATCTATCCCAATAAGGAGAATGTGTTTATGGTGCCCAATCATGAAAAGAAAGGAGATTATTATGTAAATCCGTGTTTGTCTAAATCGATGGACGAACATTAATTCTAAAAATGGTAGAAAGAAAAGTTTTTCTTATGAAACCAAAACGCCATTCATTTATCCTAATGACGAGAATGAATTTATGGTGCCTAATCATTAAAAGAAAGGAGATTATCATGTAAATTTATGTTTTTTCCAATTAAACGATGAACTTTAATTCTAAAAATGGTGGAATGAGAAATTTTGCATTCGAAACCAAAGCACCAATATCTTCTGTCCTAGTGAGGAGAATATGTTTGTGGTGCCCAATCGTGAAAAGAAAGGAGATTATTATGTGAATCCATGTTTGTCCAAATTGACGGATGAACATTAACTCTAAAAATGGTAGAAAAAGAAGTTTTTCTTACAAAACCAAAGCATCAATTCATTTATTCCAATGGGCAGAATGGATTTGTGGTGCCCAATCATTAAAAGAAAGGAGATTATTATGTGAATTAGTGTTTGTCCAAATTGACTGACGAACATGAATTCTAAAAATTGAAGAAAGATAAGTTTTTCTTATGAAACCAAAGCATCAATATCATCTATCCCAATGAGGAGAATGTGTTTGTGGTGCCCAATCATGAAAAGAAAGGAGATTATTATGTGAATCTATATTTGTCCAAATTGACAGATGAAAATTAATTCTAAAAATGGTAGAAAAAAAGTTTTTCTTATGAAACCAAAGCACTATTCATTTATCCCAATGACGAGAATGAATTTATGGTGCTTAATCTTTAAAAGAAAGGAGATTGTCATATGAATCCATGTTTTTCCCAATTAAAAGGTGAACTTTAATTCTAAAAATAGTGGAATGAGAAATTTTGCTTTTGAAACCAAAGCACCAATATCTTCTATCACAGTGAGGAGAATATGTTTATGGTGCCCAATCATGAAAAGAAAGGAGATTATTATGTGAATCTATGTTTGTCCAAATTGATGGATGAACATTAGCTCTAAAAATGGTAGAAAGAGAAGTTTTTCTTACGAAACCAAAGCATCAATTCATTTATTCCAATGGGCAGAATGGATTTGTGGTGCCTAATCATTAAAAGAAAGGAGATTATTATGTGAATCTGTGTTTGTCCAAATTAACTAACGAACGTTAATTCTAAAAATTGAAGAAAGATAAGTTTTTTCTTATGAAACCAAAGCATCAATATAATCTATCTCAATGAGGAGAATATGTTTATAATGCCTAATCAGGAAAAGAAAGTAGATTACTATATGAATCCATATTTGTCTAAATCGATGAACAAACATTAACTCTAAAAATGGAAGAAAGAAAAATTTTTCTTATGAGACGAAAGCATCATTCATTTATCCCAATAATGAGAATGAATTTGTGCTGCCCAATCGTTAAAAGAAAGGAGATTATCATGGGAATCTGTGTTTATCCGAATTGAAAGAAGAACATTAATTCTAAAAATGGTGGAAAGAGAGATTTTTCTTATGAAACCAAGGCATCAATATCTTTTATTCCAATGAGTAGAATGTGTTTATGGTGTCCAATCGTGAAAAAAAAGAGATTATTATCTGAATTCGTGTTCGTCTAAATCGACAGATGAACATTAATTCTAAAAATTGAAGAAAGATAAGTTTTTCTTATGAAACCAAAGCATCAATATCATCTATCCCAATGAGGAGAATGTGTTTATGGTCCCAATTATGAAAAGAAAGGAGATTATTATGTGAATCCGTATTTGTCCAAATTGACAGATGAACATTATTCTAAAAATGGTAGAAAAAAGTTTTTCTTATGAAACCAAAGCACCATTCATTTATCCCAATGACGAGAATGAATTTGTGGTGCCTAATCTTTAAAAGAAAGGAGATTGTCATGTGAATCCATGTTTTTCCTAATTGAAAGATGAACTTTAATTCTAAAAATGGTGGAATGAGAAATTTTGCTTTTGAAACCAAAGCACCAATATCTTCTATCCCAGTGAGGAGAATATGTTTATAGTGCCCAATCGTGAAAAGAAAAAAGATTATTATGTGAATCCGTGTTTGTCCAAATTGATGGATGAACATTAACTCTAAAAATGGTAGAAAAAGAAGTTTTTCTTATGAAACCAAAGCATCAATTCATTTATTCCAATAGGCAGAATGGATTTGTGGTGCCCAATCATTAAAAAAAAAGAGATTATTATGTTAATCTATTTTTATCCAAATTAACTAATGAACATTAATTTTAAAAATTGAAGAAAGATAAGTTTTTTCTTATGAAACCAAAGCATCAATATAATCTATCTCAATAAGGAAAATGTATTTATGATGCCCAATCATGAAAAGCAAGTAGATTACTATGTGAATCCGTGTTTGTCTAAATTGATGAACAAACATTAACTCTAAAAATGGAAGAAATAAAAGTTTTTCTTATGAAACTAAAGCATCATTCGTTTATCCTAATGAGGAGAATGAATTTGTGTTGCCCAATCATTAAAAGAAAGGAGATTATCATGTGAATCCGTGTTTATCTGAATTGAAAGATGAACTTTAATTCTAAAAATGGTGGAAAGAGAGATTTTTCATATGAAACCAAAGCATCAATATCTTTTATCCCAATGAGGAGAATATGTTTATGGTGCCCCACCGTGAAAAGAAAGGACATTATTATGTGAATCCGTGTTTGTCCAAATCGAAGGATGAACATTAATTCTAAAAATGGTTGAAAGAGAAGTTTTTATTATGAAACCAAGGCATCAATTCTTGAAACCAAGGCATCAATATCTTCTATCCCAAGGAGGAGAATGTGTTTACGGTGCCCAATTGTGAAAAGAAAGAAGATTATTATGTGAATCTGTGTTTGTCCAATTCGAAGGATGAGAATTGATTCTAAAAAAGGTAAAAAGGAAAGTTTTTCTCTTGAAACCAAAGCTTAAATTCATTTATCCCAATGAGAAGAATGAATTTGTGGTGCTCAATTATTAAAAGAAATGAGGTTATTATGTGAATTCGTGTTTGTCCAAATCCCCATATGAACATTAATTCTAAAAATGGAAGAAAAATTATTTTTTCTTATGAAACCAAAGCATCAATATCATCTATCCCAATGAGAAGAATGTGTTTATCGTGCCCAATCACAAAAAGAAAGGAGAATATTATGTGAAACCGTGTTTGTCCAAGTCGACGGATAAACATTAATTCTAAAAATGGAAGAAAGATAAGTTTTTCTTTTGAAACCAAGGCATCAATATCATCTATCCTAATGAGGAAAATGTGTTTATGGCACCTAATCATGGAAAGAAAGGGCATTATTTTGTGAATCCGTGTTTGTCCAAATCGACGGATAAACAATAATTCTAAAAATGATAGAAAAAGGAGTTTTTCCTATGAATCCAAAGTGTCAATAACATTTATCCCAATGAGGAGAATGAATTTGTGGTGCCCAATCAATAAAAGAAAAAAGATTATTATGTGAACCTATTTTGTCCAAATCGTCGGATGAACATTAATTCTGAAAATGGAAGAAAGATATGTTTTTCTTATGAAACCAAAGCATCAACATCATCTATCCCAATGAGGAGAATGTGTTTATGGTGCCCAATCACCAAAAAAAAGGAGTTTATTATGTGCATCCGTGTTTGTCTAAATCGACGGATGAACATTAATTCTAAAAATGGTAGACAGTGAAGTTTTTCTTATGAAAACAAAGCTTCAATTCATTTATCCCTATGAAGAGAATGAATTTGTGGTGCCCAATCATTAAAAAAAAAGAGATTATTATGTGAATACGTGTTTGTCCAAATCTACATATGAACATTAATTGTAAAAATGGAAGAAAGATAAGTTTTTCTAATGGAACGAAAACATCAATTCATTTATCCTAATGAGGAGAATGAATTTGGGGTGCCAAATCACAAAAAGAAAGGAGAAGATTATGTGAATGCATATTTGTCTAAGTCAATGGATGAACATTACTTCTAAAAATGGAAGAAAGATAAGTTTTTCTTATGAAACCAAGGCATCAATATCATCTATCCCAATGAGGAGAATATGTTTATGGCACCCAATCATGGAAAGAAATGAGATTATTCTATGAATCCACATTTGTCCAAATCGACAGATGAACATTAATTCTAAAAATGATAGAAAAAGAAGTTTTTCCTATGAATTCAAAGCGTCAATAACATTTATCCCAATGAGGAGAATGAATTTGTGGTGCCCAATCAATAAAAGAAAGGAGATTATTATGTGAACCAATTTGGTCTAAAACGTTGGATGAACATTAATTCTAAAAATAGAAGAAAGATATGTTTTTCTTACGAAACCAAAGCATCAATATCATCTATCCTGATAAGGAGAATGTGTTTATAGTATCCAATCGCGAAAAGAAAGGAGTTTATTATGTGCATCTGTGTTTGTCTAAATTGATGAACAAACATTAATTCTAAAAATGGTAAAAAGTGAAGTTTTTCTTATGAAACCAAAGCTTCAATTCATTTATCCTAATGAAGAAAATGAATTTGTGGTGCCCAATCATTAAAAGAAAGGAGATTATTATGTGAATACGTGTTTGTCCAAATCTATATATGAATATTAATTGTTAAAATAGAAGAAAGATAAGTTTTTCTAATGGAACAAAAACATCAATTCATTTATCCTAATAAGGAGAATGAATTTGGGGTGCCCAATCACAAAAAGAAAAGAGAATATTATGTGAATCCATATTTGTCAAAGTCAACGGATGAACATTAATTCTAAAAATAGAAGAAAGATATGGTTTTCTTATGAAACCAAGGCATCAATATCATCTATCCCAATGAGGAGAATATGTTTATGGCACCCAATCATGGAAAGAAATGAGATTATTCTGTGAATCCATGTTTGTCCAAATCGACGGATAAACATTAATTCTAAAAATGATAGAAAAAGAAGTTTTTCCTATGAATCCAAAGCATCAGTAACATTTATCCCAATGAGGAGAGTGAATTTATGGTGCCCAATCAATAAAAGAAAGGAGATTATTACGTGAACCAGTTTTTTTCAAAACGTTGGATGAACATTAATTCTAAAAATAGAAGAAAGATATGTTTTTCTTATGAAACCAAAGCATCAATATCATCTATCCCGATGAGGAGAATGTGTTTATGGTGCCCAATCGCGAAAGGAAATGAGATTATTATGTGCATCCGTGTTTGTATAAATTGATAGATAAACATTAATTCTAAAAATGGTAGAAAAAGAAGGTTTTCTTATGAAACCAAAGTATCAATTCATTTATCCCAATGACGAGATTCAATTTATGGTGCCCAATCATTAAAAGAAAGGAGATTATTATTGAATCTATGTTTGTCCAAATCGATAAATGAACATTAATTCTAAAAATGGAAGAAAGATAAGTTTTTCTTATGAAACCAAAGCATCAACATCATCTATCCCAATGAGGAGAATATGTTTATGGTGCCCAATCGTGAAAAGAAAAGAGATTATTATGTGAATCCACATTTGTCTAAATCAACTAACAAACATTAATTCTAAAAATGATAAAAGGAGAAGCTTTTCTTATGAAACCAAAGCATCAATCTCATTCATTCCAATAAGGAGAATGTGTTTATTATGCCCAATCATGAAAAGAAAGGAGATTATTACCTGAATCCATGTTTATCCTAATTTACAGATGAACTTTGATTCTATAAAATGGTGAAAAGTGAAGTTTTTCTATGAAAACAAGCATCAATTCATTTATCCTAATGAGGATTGAATTTTTGGTGCCCAATCATTAATATAAAGAGATTATTATATAAATCTGTGTTTGTCCAAATTGATGGACGAATATTAATTCTAAAAATGGAAGAAACATAAGTTTTTCCTATGAAACCAAAGCATCAATATCATCTATCCCAATGAGGAGAATGTGCTTATGGTGCCCAATCGTGAAAGGAAAAGAGATTATTATGTGAATCCGTGCTTGTCCAAATCGACGGATGAACATTAATTCTAAAAATGATAGAAAGATAAGTTTTTCTTATGAAACCAAAGCATCAATTCATTTATCCTAATGAGTAAAATGAATTTGTGGTGCCCAATCATTAAAAGAAAGGAGACTATTATGTGAATCCGTGTTTGTCCAAATCGACGGATGAACATTGATTCTAAAAATAGAAGAAAGATATGTTTTTCTTATGAAACCAAAGCATCAAGATCATCTATCCTAATGGGGAGAATGTGTTTATGGTGCCCGATCACAAAAAGAGAGGAGATTATTATGTGAATTCATGTTTGTCCAAATCGATAGATGAACATTAATTCTAAAAATGGTAAAAAATGAAGTTTCTCTTATGAAACCAAAGCATCAAAATCATCTATCCGAATGAGGAGAATGTGTTTATGGTGCCCAATCATAAAAGGAAGGGAGGTTATTATGTGAATCCATGTTTGTCCAAATCAACGGATGATCATTCATTCTCAAAAAGGTAGAAAATGAAGTTTTTCTTATGAAGCCAAAGCATCAATTCATTTATCCTGATGAGGAGAATGAATTTGTTATGGCCAATCATTAAAAAAAAGGAGATTATTATGTGAATCCATGTTTATCCCATTGTAAGATGAACATTAATTCTAAAAATGGATGAAGATAAGTTTTTCTTATGAAACCAAAGTATCCCAATGAGGAAAATGTGATTATGGTGCCTAGTCATGAAAGGAAAGGAGATTATTACATGAATCCAAATTTATCATAATTGACAGGCAAACTTTGATTCTAAAAAATTGTGGGATGTAAAGATTTTCTAGGAAACCAAAGCATTAATTAATTTATCCCAATGAGGAGTTTGAATTTGTAGGGCCCAATCATGAACAGAAAGGAGATTATTATATGAATCTGTATTTGTCCAAATCGATGGACAAACATTAACCCTAAAAATAGAAGAAACATAAGTTTTTCTTATGAAACCAAAGCTTCAATATCATCTATCCCAATGAGAAGAATGTGTTTATGGTGCCCAATCATGAAAATAAAGGGGATTATTATGTTAATCCATGTTTGTCTAAATCGATGAACGAATGTTAATTCTAAAAATGGTAAAAAGAGAAGTTTTTCTTATGAAACCAAAGCATCAATATCATTTATCCCAATAAGGAGAATGTGCTTATTGTGCCCAATCATGAAAAGAAAGGAGATTATTTGTGAATCCATGTTTGTCCTAATTTTCAGACGAACTTTGATTCTATAAAATGGTGAGAGGTCAAGTTTTTCTATGAAACTAAAACATCAATTCATTTATCCTAATGAGGAGATTGAATTTGTGGTGCCCAATCATTCAAAGAAAAGAGATTACTATGTAAATCCGTGTTTATCCCAATGGAAGGATGAACTTTAATTCTAAAAATGGTAGAAAGAAAAGCTTTTCTTATGAAACTAAAGCATCAATCTCATTTATCGTAATGAGGAGAATGTCTTTACGATGCCAAATCATGAAAAGAAAGGAGATTATTATGTGAATCCGTGTTTGTCCAAATCGACGTACAAATTTTAATTCTAAAAATGGAAGAAAGATAAGTTTTTCTTATGAAACCAAAGCATCAATACCATTGATCCCAATGAGGAGAATGTGTTTATGGTGCCTAATCATGAAAAGAAAGGAGATTAGTAAGTGAATCCGTATTTTTCCAAATCGACGGATGAACATTAATTCTAAAATTAGTATAAAGAGAAGTTTTTCCTGTGAAACTGAAGCATGAATATCATCTATCCCAATGAGGAGAATGTGTTCTTGGTGTCCAATCATGAAAAAAAAGAAGATTATTATGTGAATCTGTGTTTATCCAAATCAACGGATGAAGATTAACTCTAAAAATGGTAGAAAGAGAAGTTTTTACTACGAAACCAAAGCATCAACATCATCTCTCAAATCAGGAGAATGTGTTTATGGTGTCCAATCATGAAAAGAAAAGAGATTATTACGTGAAACTGTGTTTGTCCAAATCGATGGACAAACATTAACTCTAAAAATGGTAGAAAGAAATGTTTTTCTTATGAAACCAAAGCATCAATTCATTTATCCTAGTGAGAAGAATGGATTTGTGGTGCCCAATCATTAAAAGAATGAAGATTATTATGTGAATCCATGTTTGTCCAAATCAATGGATGAATGTTTTGCTTATGAAACCAAAGCATCAATATCCACTATCTTAATGAGGAAAATGTGTTTATTGTGCCCAATTGTGAATAAAAAGGAGATTATTATGTGCAGCTGTGTTTGTCCAAATCGATGGACGAACATTAATTCTAAAAGTGGTAGAAAGTGAAGTTTTTCTTATGAAACCAAAGCGTCAATTCATTTATCTAATGAGAAGAATGAATTTGCGGTGCCCAATCATTAAAAGAAAGGAGATTATTATGTGAATCTATGTTTATCCAAATCGAGGGACGAACATTAATTCTAAAAATGGAAGAAAGATAAGTTTTTCTTATGAAGCCAAAGCATCAATATCATCATCCCAATGAGGAGAATGCATTTATTATGCCCATTTGAGAAAAGAAAGGAGATTATTATGTGCAACAGTGTTTGTCCAAATCGACGGATGAATATTAATTCTAAAAGTGGTAGAAAGATAAGTTTTTCTTATGAAACTAAAGCATCAATTCATTTATCACAATGAGGAAAATGAATTTGCAGTGCCCAATCATTAAAAGAAAAGAGATTATTATGTGAATCTGTATTTATCCAAATAGATAGACGAACATTAATTCTAAAAACGGAAGGAAGGTAAGTTTTTCTTATGAAGCCAAAGCATCAATAACATCTATCCTAATGAGGAAAATGTGTTTATGGTGCCCAATTGTGAAAACAAAGAAGATTATTATTGAATCCATGTTTATCTAAATCGACGAACGAACATTAATTCTAAAAATGGTGGATAGAAGTTTTTCTTATGAAACCAAAAAAACAATATCATTTATCCCATTATGGAGAATGTGTTTATTGGGCCCAATCATGAAAAGAAAATAGATTATCACGTGAATCCATGTTTCACCCAATTTTCAGACGAACTTTGATTCTATAAAATGGTGGGAGGTCAAGTTTTTCTATGAAACCAAAGCATCAATTCATTTATCCCAATAAGGGGATTGAATTTGTGTTGCCCAATTATTAAAAGAAAGAAGATTATTATGTAAATCTGTGTTTATCCCAATTGAAAGATAAACTTCAATTCTAAAAATGGTAGAAAGAAAAAGTTTTCTTATGAAACCAAAGCATCAATCTCATATATCCTAATGAGGAGAATGTGTTTATGATGCCAAATCATGAAAAGAAAGGAGATTATTATGTGAATCCATGTTTGTCTAAATTGACTTACGAATATTAATTCTAAAAATGGAAGAAAGGCATCAATACCATCGATCCCAATGAGGAGAATATGTTTATGGTGCCCAATCATGAAAAGAAAGAAGATTATTATGTGAATCCCAAATCGATGGATGAACATTAATTCTAAAAATGCTAGAAGGAGAAGTTTTTCTTATGAAACCAAAGCATGAATATCATCTATCCTAATGAGGAGAATGTGTTTATAGTGTCTAATTGTGAAAAGAAAGGAGATTGTTATGCGAATCTGTGTTTGTCCAAATTGACAGACAAACATTAACTCTAAAAATGGTAGAAAGAGAAGTTTTTCTTATGAAACCAAAGCATCAATTCTTTTACCCTAATGAGGAGAATGGATTTGTGTTGCCCAATCATTAAAAGAAAAGAGATTAATATGTGAATCCGTGTTTGTCTAAATCGACGGACAAACATTAATCCTAAATATGGAAGAAAGATAAGTTTTTCTTATGAAACCAAAGCATCAATATCATCATCCCAATGAAGACAATGTGTTTATGGTTTCCAATCATGAAAAAAAGGAGATTATTATTTGAATCCATGTTTGTCTAAATCGACGGACGAGAGTTAATTCTAGAAATGGTAGAAAAAGAAGTTTTCATTTGAAACCAAAGCATCAATATCATTTATCCCAACGAGGAGAATGTGTTTATGGTGCCAAATCATGAAGAGAAAAGAGATTGTTACGTGCATCCGTGTTTGTCCCAATTGACGGATGAACATTAATTCTAAAAATGGAAGAAAGATAAGTTTTTCTTATAAAACCAAAGCATCAATATCATCTATCCCAATGAGGAGAATGTGTTTATAGTGCCCCATTGTAAAACGAAACGAGATTATTATGTGAACCTGTGTTTGTCCAAATCGATGGATGGACATTAATTGTAAAAATGGTAGAAAGAAAAGTTTTACTTATGAAACCAAAGCATCAATTCATTTATCCCAATGAGGGGAATGAATTTGTAGTGCGTAATCATTAAAAGAAAAGAGATTATTATGTGAATCCGTGTTTATCCAAATCGACGGACAAACATTAATTCTGAAAATAGAAGAAATAAAAGTTTTTATTATGAAACCAAAGCATCAATTCATTTCTCCCATTGAGGAGAATGAATTTGTGCTGCGCAATCATTAAAAGTAAGGAGATTATTATGTGAATTTATGTTCATCCCAATTGAAAGATGAACTGTAATTCTAAAAATGCTAGAAAAAGAAGTTTTTCATATGAAACCAAAGCATCAATATCTTTTATCCAATGAGGAGAATGTGTTTATGGTGCAAGATCACAAAAAGAAAAGAGATTAATACGTGAATCCGTGTTTGTCCAAATCAACGGAAGAACATTAATTCAAAAAATGGAAGAAAGATAAGTTTTTCTTATGAAACCAAAGCAACAATATCAGTATCAATATCATTTATCCCAATAAGGAGAATATGTTTATTTTGCCCAATCATGAAAGTAAAGGAGATTATTATATGAATCCGTATTTGTCTAAATCGACGGATGAATGTTAATTCTAAAAATTGTAGAAAGAGAAGATTTTCTTATAAAACCAAAGCATCAATAACATCTATCCCAATGAGTTGAATGTGTTTATGGTGCCTAATCATGAAAAGAAAGAAGATTATTACGTGAATCCATGTTTATCATAATTGACAAACGAACTTTGATTCTAAAAGATGGTGGGATATGAAGTTTTTCTATGAAACCAAAGCATCAATTCATTTATCCCAATGTGGAGAATGTGTTTATGGCACCCAATCGTGAAAAGAAAGGAGATTATTATGTTAATCCATGTTTGTCCAAAATAGCGGACGAATATTAATTCTAAAAATGGAAGAAAGATATGTTTTTCTTATGAAACCAAGGCATCAATATCATCTATCCCAATGAGGAGAATGTGTTTATGGTGTCTAATCGTGAAAAGAAGGGAGATTATTATGTGAATCCATGTTCATCTAAACCGACGGACGAACATTAATTCTAAAAATGGTAGAAAAAAAGTTTTTCTTATGAAACCAAAGCATCAACTCATTTATCCCAATGATGAGAATGAATTTGTGCTACCCAATCATGAAAAGAAAGGAGATTATCATTTGAATCTGGGTTTATCCCAATTGGAAGATGAACAAATTCAAAAAATAGTGGAAAAAGAAATTTTTCCTATGAAACCAGAGCATCAATACCTTTTTTCCCAATGATAAAAATTTATTTATGGTGCCCAATTTGGAAAAGAAAAGAGGTTTTTATGTGAATCCGTGTTTGCCCAAATCGATGAACAAACATTAATTCTAAAAATGGTGGAAAGAGAAGTTGTTTTTATGAAAACAAAGCATAAATTCATTTATCCCGATGAGGAGAATATGTTTATGGTGCCCAATTATGAAAAGAAAGGAGATTATTACATGAATCCATGTTTGTCTAAATCTACATATGAACATTAATTGTAAAAATATAAGAAAAAAATATTTTTCCTATGAAACCAAAGCATCACTATCATCTATCCCAATGAGGAGAATGTGTTTATGGTACCCAATCCTGAAAAAAAAGGAGATTATTAAGTGAATCTGTGTTTATCAAAATTGACGGACAAACATTAATTATAAAAATGGAAGAAAAATAAGTTTTTCTTATGAAACCAAAGTATCAATAACATCTATCCGAACGAGGAGAATGTGTTTACATTGCCCAATCATGAAAAGAAAGGAGATTATTATGTGAATCCATGTTTGTCCAAATCGGCGAACAAACATTAACTCTAAAAGTGGTAGAAAGAGAAGTTTTTCTTACGAAATCAAAGCATCAATTCATTTATCCCAATGAGAAGAATGAATTTTTGGTGCCTAACCACAAAAAGAAAAGAGGTTATTATGTGAATCTGTGTTTGTCCAAATTGACAGACGAACATTAATTCTAAAAACGAAAAGAAGATAAGTTTTTCTTACGAAACCAACGCATCAATATCGTCTATCTCAATGAGGAGAATGTGTTTTTGGTGCCCAATCCTGAAAAGAAAGGAGATTATTAAGTGAATCCGTGTTTGTCAAAATCAACAGACAAACATTAATTCTAAAAATGGAAGAAACATAAGTTTTTCTTATGAAATCAAAGTATCAATAGCATCTATCCGAACAAGGAGAATATGTTTACGCTGCCCAATCGTGAAAAGAAAGGAGATTATTATGTGAATCCATGTTTGTCCAAATTGAGGGACGAACATTAACTGTAAAAATGGTAGAAAGAAAAGTTTTTCTTATGAAATCAAAGCATCAGTTCATTTATCCCAATGAGGAGAATGAATTTACGGTGCCTAACCACTAAAAGAAAAGATGTTATTATGTGAATCCATGTTTGTCCAAATCAATGGACGAACGGTGACTCTAAAAAAAGAAAGAAGATAAGTTTTTCTTATGAAACCAAAGCATCAATATCATTTATCTCAATGAGGAAAATGTGTTTATGGTGCCAATCATGAAAAGAATGGAGATTATTATGTGAATACATGTTTGTCAAAATCGACGGACGAACATTAATTCTAAAAATGGCAGAAAAAATTTTTCTTATGAAACCAAAGCATCAATAACATTTGCCGCAATGAGGAGAATGCGTTTGTGGTGCCCAATCATGAAAAGAAAGGAGATTGTTACATGAATCCATGTTTATCTTAATTGACAGAAAAACTTTGATTAAAAAAATTATAGGATGTAAAGTTTTTCTATGAAACCAAAGCATCAATTCATTTACCCCAATGGGGAGATTGAATTTGCGGTGCCCAATCAAGAATAGAAAAGAGATTATTATGTGTATCTATATTTATCCAAATTGACAGACCAACATTAATTTGAAAAATGAAAGGAAGATAAGTTTTTCTTATGAAATCAAAGCCTCAATATCATCCATCCCAATGAGGAGAATATGTTTATGGTGCCTGATCATGAAAAGAAAGGAGATTATTATGCGAATCCAGGTTTGTCCAAATCGATGGATGAACATTATTTCTAAAAATGGTAGAAAGTGAACTATTTCTTATGAAACCAAAGCATTAATTCATTTATCCCAATGAGGAGAAAGAATTTGTGGTGCCCAATCATTAAAAAAAAGAGATTATTATATGAATCCGTGTTTGTCAAAATTGATGGATGAACATTAATTCCAAAAATGGTAGAAAGAGAAGTTTTTCTTATGAAACCAAAGCATCAATTCATTTATCCCAATAAGGAGAATGAATTTATAGTGCCCAATCATTAAATGAAAGGAGATTATTATGTGAATCCATGTTTGTCTAAATTGACAGACGAACATTAATTTTAAAAATGAAAGAAAGATAAGTTTTTCTTATAAAACTAAAGCATCAATATCATATATCCCAATAAGGAGAATATGTTTATGGTGCCTGATCATGAAAAGAAAGGAGATTATATGTGAATCCATGTTTGTCCAAATTGATGGAGGAACATTAATTCTAAAAATGGTAGAAAGTGAAGTTTTTCTTATGAAACCAAAGCATCAATCCATTTATCCCAATAAGGATAAAGAATTAGCGGTGCCCATTCATTAAAAGAAAGGAGATTATTATGGGAATCCGTATTTGTCAAAATCGACGGATAAACAATAATTCTAAAAATGAAAGAAAGATAAATTTTTCTTATGAAACCAAGGCATCAACATCATCTATCCTAATGAGAAGAATGTGTTTATGGTGTCCAATCATGAAAAGAAAGGAGATTGTTATGTGAATTCGCGCTTGTCCAAATCGATAGACGAACAGTAATTCTAAAAATGGTAGAAAGAGAAGTTTGTCTTATGAAACCAAAGTATCAATTCATTTATCCCAATAAGGAGAATGAATTTGTGGTGCCAAATCATTAAAAGAAAGGAGATTATTATATGAATCTTTGTTTATCCCATTCAAAGACGAACTTTAATTCCAAAAATGGTAGAAAAAAAGTTTTTCTTATGAAACCAAAGCATCAATATTTCAATCATTGAAAGAAAGAAAGAAGATTATTATGTGAATTCATGTTTATCCCAATCGAAAGATAAACTTTAATTCTAAAAATGGTAGAAAGAGAAGTTTTTCATCAGAAACCAAAGCATCAATATCATTTCTCCCAATGAGGAGAATGTGTTTATTATGCCAAATCATGAAAAGAAAGGAGATTATTATGTGTATCTGTGTTTGTCCAAATTGACGGATGAACATTATTCCAAAAATGGAAGAAAAATAAGTTTTTCTTACGAATCCAAAGCATCAATATCATCTATCTAAATGAGGAGAATGTGTTTATGGTGCCCAATCATGAAAAGAAAAGGGGTTATATCTAAATCTGTGTTTGTCTAAATTGACGAACGAACATTAACTCTAAAAATGGTAGAAAGAGAAGTTTTTCTTATGAAAGCAATGCATCAATTCATTTATCCCAATGAGGAGAATGAATTTGTGGTGCCTAATCATTAAAAGAAAGGAGACTACTATCTGAATTTGTGTTTATCCCAATCTAAACACAAACTTTAATTCTCAGAATGGTAGAAAGAGTAGTTTTTCACATGAAACCGCATCACCAATATCATTTATTCCAACAAAGAGAATGTGTTTATAGCTCCAAATCATGAAAAGAAAGGAGATTATAATGTGAATCCGTGTTTGTCAAAATCGATAGATGAACATTAATTCTAAAAATGGTAGAAAGAGAAGTTTTTTATGAATTCTAAAGCATCAAACTCATTTATCCCAATAAGGAGAATGTGTTTATGATCCCAAATCATGAAAAGAAGGGAGATTATAATGTGAATCCGTGTTTGTCTAAACCGACGGATAGATATTACTTCTAAAAATGGAAGAAGGATAAGTTTTTCCTATGAAGCCAAAGCATCAATATCATCTATCCTAAGAAGGAGAATGTGTTTATGGTGCCCAATCATGAAAAGAAAAGAGATTATTATATGAAACTGTGTTTGTCCAAATCGATGGATGAACATTAATTTTAAAAATAGCAGAGAGAGAAGTTTTTATTACGAAACCAAAGCATCAAACTCATTTATCCCAATGAGGAGAAGGTGTTTATGATGCCAAATCATGAAAGAAAGGAGATTATTATGTGAATCCATGTTTGTCCAAGTCAAACTCATTTATCCCAATGAGGAGAAGGTGTTTTTGATGCCAAATTATGAAAGAAAAGAGATTATAATGTGAATCCAATTTTGTCTAAATCGATGGACAGACATTAATTCTAAAAATAAAAGAAGGATAAGTTTTTCCTATGAAGCCAAAGCATTAATATCATCTATCCCAAGGAGGATAATGTATTTGTGGTGCCCAATCATGAAAAAAAGAGAGATTATTATATTAATCCACGTTTGTCCAAACCGACGGGCGAACATTAATTTTAAAAATGGTAGAAAGAGAAGTTTTTCTTATGAAACCAAAGCATCAAACTCATTTATCCCAATGAGGGGAAGGTGTTTATGATGTCAAATCATGAAAGAAAGGAGATTATTATGTGAATCCGTGTTTGTCTAAATCGACGGACGATCATTAATTCTAAAAATGGCAGAAAGAGAAGTTTTTTCTTATGAAGGCAATGTATCAATTCACTTATCCCAATGAGCAGAATGAATTTGTGGTGCCTAATCGTGAAAAGAAAGAAGATTATTATGTGAATCCACATTTGTCCAAATCAATAGACGAATATTAATTCTGAAAATGTTAGAAAGAGAAGTTTTTCTTATGAAAACAATGCATTGATTCATTTATCCCAATGAGGAGAATGAATTTATGGTGCCCAATCAATAAAAGAAAGGAGATTATTATCTGAATTCATATTTATCCCAATCAAAAGACAAACTTTAATTCTAAAAATGGTAGAAAGAGTAGTTTTTCACATGAAACCACATCATTAATATCATTTATTTCGACAAGAAGAATGTGTTTATGGCTCCAAATTACGAAAAGACAAGGAAGAAAGATAAGTTTTTCTTATGAAACCAAAGTATCAATATCATCTATCCTAATGAGGACAATGTGTTTATGGTGCCCAATTGCGAAAAGAATGGAGATTATTATGTGAATCCGTATTTTTCCAAATTGATGGACAAACATTAATTCTAAAAATGGTAAAAAGAGCAATTTTTCTTATGAAAGCAAAGCATCAATTCATTTATCCCAATGAGGAGAACAAATTTATGGTGCCTAAACGTTAACTAAAAGGAGATTATTATGTGAATTCATGTTTATCCCAATTAAAAGATGCACTTTAATTCTAAAAATGGTAAAAAAAGGAGTTTTTCTTATGAAACCAAAGCATCAATTCATTTATCCTAATAAGGAGAATGAATTTGGGGTGGCCAATCATTAAAAGAAAGGAGATTATTATGTGAATCTGTGTTTGTCTAAATTGACGGACGAACATTAATTCCAAAAATAGAAAAAAGATAAGTTTTTCTTACGAAACCAAATCATCAATATCAACTATCCTAATGAGGAGAATGTGTTTATGGTGCCCAATCATGGAAAGAAAAGAGATTATTATGTGAATTCATGTTTGTCCAAATTGATGGACGAATATTAATTCTAAAAATAGCCAGAAGAGAAGTTTTTCTTATGAAACCAAAGCATCAATATCATCTATCCTAATGACAAGAATGTGTTTATAGTGCCCAATCATAAAAAGAAAGGAGATTATCATGGGAATCCATGTTTATCCAAATCAACGGATGAACATTAATTCTAAAAATGGTAGAAAGAGAAGTTTTTCTTATGAAACCAAAGCACCAATATCATCTATCCCAATGATGAGAATGAGTTTATGGTGCCCAATCCTTAAAAGAAAAGAGATTATTATGTGAACCCGTGTTTGTCCAAATCAAAGGACGAACATTAATTCTAAAAATGGTAGAAACAGAAGTTTTTCTTATGAAACCAAAGCATCAATTCATTTATCCCAATGAAGAGAATGAATTTGTGGTGTCCAATTATTAAAAGAAAAGAGATTATTATGTGAATCCATGTTTGTCCAAATCGACGGACAAACATTAATTCTAAAAAGGGAAGATAGATAAGTTTTTCTTATGAAACCAAAGCATCAATATCATCTATCCCAGTGAGGAGAATGTGTTTATGGTGCCTAATTGTGAAAAAAAAAAGAGAGATTGTTATGTTAATCCATGTTTGTCCAAATCGATGAACGAACATTAATTCAAAAAATGGAAGAAAGATAAGTTTTTCCTATAAAACCAAAGCATCAATATCATCTATCCCCATAAGGAGAATGTGTTTATGGTGCCCAATTATGAAAAGAAAGGAGATTGTTATGTGTATCCGTATTTATCCAGATCGGCGAACGAACATTAATTCAAAAAATGGAAGAAAGATAAGTTTTTCCTAAAAATCCAAAGCATCAGTATCATCTATCCCAATGAGAAGAATATGTTTATGGTGCCAAATCAAGAAAAGAAAGGAGATTATTATGTGAATCTGTGTTTGTCCAAATTAACAGACGAACATTAATTCTAAAAATTGTAGAAAGATAAGTTTTTCTTATAAAACCAAAGCGTCAATATCATCTATCCCATTGATGAGAATGTGTTTATGGTGCCCAATCATGAAAAGAGAGGAGATTATTATGTGATCCATGTTTATCCAAATCAATGGACGAACATTAACTAAAAAAATGGTAGAAAGAGAAGTTTTTCTTATGAAACCAAAGTATCAACTTATATATCCTAATGAGGAGAATGAATTTTTGGTGCCTAATCATGAAGAGAAAGGAGATTATTATATGAATCTACATTTGTCCAAATCGATAAACGAACATTAATTCTAAAAATGGTAGCAAGAGAAGTTTTTCTTATGAAAGCAAAGCATTAATTCATTTATCCCAATGAGAAGAATGAATTTGTGGTGCCCAATCATTAAAAGAAATGAGCTTATTATCTGAATTCATGTTTATCCTAATCGAAAGATGAACTTTAATTCTAAAAGTGTTAGAAAGAGTAGTTTTTCACATGAAACCATACCATCAATATCATTTATTCCAACAAGGAGAATGTGTTTATGGCTCCAAATCATTAAAAGAAAGGAGATTATTATGTGAATCCATGTTTGTCGAAATCGATGGATGAATATTTATTCTAAAAATGGAAGAAAGATAAGTTTTTCTTATGAAAACCAAAGCATCAATATCATCTATCCCAATGAGGGGAATGTGTTTATGGTGCCTAATCATGAAAAGAAAGGAGATTATTGTGTGAATCCGAGTTCGTCCAAATCGATGGATGAACATTAATTCTAAAAATTGTATAAAGAGAAGTTTTTCTTATGAAAGAAAAGCATAATTCATTTATCCCAATGAGGAGAATGAATTTATGGTGCCCAAACGTTAACCGAAAGAAGATTATTATGTAAATTCATGTTTATCCCAATCGAAAGACAAACTTTAATTCTAAAAATGGTAAAAAGAGGAGTTTTTCTTATGGAACCAAAGCATCAATTCATTTACCCCAATGAGGAGAATGAATTTAGGATGCCCAATCATTAAAAGAAAGGAGATTATTATGTGAATCTGTGCTTGTTTAAATCAACGGACGAACATTAATTCAAAAAATGGAAGAAAGATAAGTTTTTCTTATGAAACCAAAGCATCAATATCAACTATCCCAATGAGGAGAATATGTATATGGCGCCTAATCATGAAAAGAAAGGAGATTATTTTGTGAATCTGTGTTTGTCCAAATTGACGGATGAATTTTAATTCTAGAAATGGCCAAAACAAAAGTTTTTCTTATAAAACCAAAGCATCAATATCATCTATCCCAATGACAAAAATGTGTTTATGGTGCCTAATCATGAAAAGAAAGGAGATTATTATGGGAATCCATGTTTGTCCAAATCAACGGGCAAACATTAATTCTAAAATGGTAGAAAGAGAAGTTTTTCTTATGAAACCATAGCACCAATATCATCTATCCCAATGACGAGAATGTGTTTATGGTGCCCAATCCTGAAAAGAAAGGAGATTATTATGTGAACCCGTGTTTGTCCAAATCGAGGGATAAACATTAATTCTAAAAATGGTAAAAGGAGAAGTTTTTCTTATGAAACCAAAGCATCAATTTATTTACCCCAATAAGGAGAATGAATTTGTGGTGCCCAATCATTAAAAAAAAAAGTAGATTATTATGTGAATCCATGTTTGTCCAAATCGACAGATGAACATTAATTCTAAAAATTGTAGAATAAAAAGTTTTTCTTATAAAACCAAAGCATCAATAGCATTTATCCCAATGAGGAGAATGTGTTTATGGTGCCAATCATGAAAAGAAAGGAAATTATTACGTGAATCCATATTTGTCAATAGATGAACATTAATTCTAAATACAGTAAAAAGAAAAGTTTTTCTTGTGAAACCAAAGTATCAAACTTATTTATCCCAATGAGGAAAATGTGTTTATGATGCCAAATCATGAAAAGAAGGGAGATTATTATGTGAATCTATGTTTGTCCAAGTCGATGGATGATCATTAATTATAAGAATGGTAGAAAGAGAGCTTTTTCTTATGAAACCAAAGCATTAATTCATTTATCCCAATGAGGAGAATAAATTTTGGATGCCCAATCATTAAAAGAAAGGAGATTATTATGTGAATCCATGTTTATCCCAATTAAAAGACAAACTTGAATTCTAAAATGGTAAAAAAAGAAGTTTTTCTTATGAAACCAAAGCATCAATTCATTTATCCTAATGAGGAGAATGAATTTGTGGTGCCTAATCCTTAAAAGAAAAGAGATTATTATGTGAATCCATGATTGTCCAAATCGACAGATGAACATTAATTCTAAAAATGGAAGAAAGATAAGTTTTTCTTATGAAACCAAAGCATCAATATCATCTATCCCAAAAATGAGAACGTGGTTATGGTGCCCAATCATGAAAAGAAAGGAGATTATTATGTGAATCCGTGTTTGTCAAAATTGACGAATGAACATTTATTCTAAAATGGTGGAAAGAGAAGTTCTTCTTATAAAATCAAAGCATCAAACTCTTTTATCCCAATGAGGAGAATGTGTCTATGATGCCAAATAATGAAAAGAAGGGAGATTATAATGTGAATCCGTATTTGTCCAAACTGACAAACAAACATTAATTCTAAAAATGGAAGAAGGATAAATTTTTCCTATGAAGCCAAAACATCAATATCATCTATCCCAAGGAGGAGAATGTGTTTATGGTGCCCAATCATGAGAAGAAAGGAGATTATTATATGAATCCGTGTTTGTCCAAATCGATGGACGAACATTAATTCTAAAAATGGTGTTTTTCCTATGAAATCAAAGCATCAAACTCATTTATCCCAATGAGAAAAAGCTATATGTGATGCCAAATCATGAAAAAAAGGAGATTATGATGTGAATCCGTGTTTGTCAAATGGACGGATGAACATTAATTCTAAATATGGTAGAAAAAGAAGTTTTTCTTATGAAAGCAATGCATTAATTCATTTACCCCAATGAGAAGAATGAATTTGCGGTGCCCAATCATGAAAAGAAAAGAGATTATTACATGAATCCGTATTTGTCCAAATCAATGGATGAACATTAATTCTAGAAATGGTAGAAAGAGAAGTTTTTCTTATGAAAGCAAAGCATCAATTCATTTATCCCAATGAGGAGAATGAATTTATGGTGCCCAATCATTAAAAAAAAGGAGATTATTATCTGATTCCATGTTTATCCTAATCGAAAGATGAACTTTAATTCTAAAAATGGTAGAAAGAGTAGTTTTTCACATGAAACCACATCATCAATATCATTTACTCCAATAAGAAGAATGTGTTTATGGCTTCAAATCATGGAAAGAATAAAGATTATTATGTGAATTCATGTTTGTTGAAATAGACGAATGAATGTTAATTCTAAAAATAGAAGAAAGGTAAGTTTTTCTTATGAAACCAAAGCATCAATATCATCTATCCCAGTAAGGAGAATGTATTTATGGTGCCCAATCATGAAAAGAAAGGAGATTATTATGTGAATTCATGTTTATCAAAATCAACGGGTGAACATAGTAGAAAGAGAAGTTTTTCTTATTAAACCAAAGCATTAATATCATTTATCCAATTAGGAGAATGTGTTAATGGTGCCTAATTATGAAGAAAGGAGATTAATACATGTATTCATGTTTATCCTAATTGATGGATGAACTTTAATTCTAAAAAATGGTGCGAAGTGAAGTTTTTCATATGAAACCAAAGCATCAATTCTTTTATCCCAATGAGGAGAGTGTTTTTAGAGCACAATCGTGAAAAAAAAAGAGATTATCATGTGGATCCGTGTTTATCCCAATTTACAGATGAACTTGGATTCTATAAAATGGTGGGTAGTGAAGTTTTTCTGTGAAACCAAAGCATTAATTCATTTATCCCAATGAGGAGAATGTGTTTATGGAGCATAATCATGAAAAGAACCAAAATTATCACATAAATCCATGTTTATCCCAATTTATAGACGAACTTTGATTTTATAAAATGGTGGGAAATGTTTCTGTGAAACCAAAGCATCAATTCATTTATCCCAAATAGATTGAATTTATGATGCCCAATCATTAAGAGAAAGAAGAATATTATGTGAATCCATGTTTATCCCAATTGAAGGATGAACTTCAATCTTAGAAATGGTAGAAAGAAAAGTTTTTCTTATGAAACCAAAGCATCAATCTCATTTATCCCAATAAGAAGAATGTGTTTATGATGCCAAATCATGAAAAGAAGAGAGATTATTATGTGAATCCGTGTTTGTCCAAATCGACGGGTGAACATTAATTCTAAAAATGGAAGAAAGATAAGTTTTTCACATGAAAGCAAATCATCAATATCATCTATCTTAATGAGGAGAATATGTTTATGGTGCCCAATCATGAAAAAATGAAGATTATTATGTGAATCTGTGTTTGTCCAAATCGAGGGACGAACATTAATTCTAAAAATGGTAGAAAGAGAAGTTTTTCTTATGAAACCACCGCATCAATCTCATTTATACCAATGAGAAAAATGTGTTTATAGTGCCCAATTATGAAAAGAAAAGAGATTATCATGTGAATCCCTATTTATCCCAATTGATAGACGATCTTCGATTCTCTAAAATAGTGGGAAGCGAAGTTTTTCTTTGTAACTATAGCATTAATTCATTCATCCTAATAAGAAGATTGAATTTGTGGTGCCCAATCAATAAAAGAAAGGAGATTATTATGTGAATCCATGTTTATCCTAATTGAAGGACGAACTTCAATTCTAAAAATGGTAGAAAGAAAAGTTTTTCTTTTAAAACCAAAGCATCAATCTCATTTATCCCAATGAGGAGAATGTGTTTACCATACCAAATCATGAAAAAAAAGAAAGTTATTCTGCGAATCCATGTTTGTCCAAATCGACAGATGAAAATTAATTCTAAAAATGGAAGAAAGATATTTTTTTGTAAAAAACCAAAGCATCAATATCATCTATCCCAATGAGGAGAATGTGTTTATGGTGCCCAATTATGAAAAGAAAAGAGATTATTATGTGAATCCGCGTTTGTCCAAATCAATGGAAGAACATTAACTCTAAAAATCGTAAAGAAAGAAGTTTTTCTTATAAAAGCAAAGCATCAATTCATTTATCCCAATAAAGAGAATGAATTTGTGGTGCCTAATCATTAAAAGAATGGAGATTATTATGCGAATCTATGTTTATGCAAATCGATGGATGAGCATTAATTTTAAAAATGGAAGAAAGATAAGTTTTTCTTATGAAACCAAAGCATTAATAGCATCTAACCCAATGAGGAGAATGTGTTTATGATGCCAAATCATGAAAAGAAAGGAGAGTATTATGTGAATCTGTGTTTGTCCAAATCAACAGATAAAAATTAATTCTAAAAATGGAAGAAAGAAAAGGTTTTCTCAAGAAACCAAAGCATCAAGTCATTTACCCCAATAAGAAGAATGAATTTATGGTGCCCAATCATTAAAAGAAAAGAGATTTTTATGTGAATCAGTGTTTGTCCAAATCGACGGACAAACATTAATTCTAAAAATAGAAGAAAAATAAGTTTTTCTTTTAAAACAAAAGCATCAATATCATCTATCCCAATGACGAGAATGTGTTTATGGTCCCAATCATGAAAAGAAAGGAGATTATTATTTGAATCCGTGTTTGTCCAAATCAACAGACGAGCATTAATTCTATAAAAAGAAGACAGATAAGCTTTTCTTATGAAACCAAAGCATCAATTTATTTATCCCAATGAGGAGAATGAATTTATGGTGCCAAACCATTAAAAGAAAGGAGATTATTATGCGAATTTGTGTTTGTCCAAATTGACAGACGAACATTAATTCTAAAAATGGAAGAAAGAGAAGTTTTTCTTATGAAACCAAAGCATCAATTTATTTATCCCAACGAGGAGAATGAATTTGTTGTGCCCAATCATTAAGAAAAGGAGATTATTATCTTAATTTATGTTTATCCCAATCGAAAGATAAACTTTAATTCTAAAAATGGTAGATAGAGTCTAATGTGATCCTTAGGATGAAAACACAAACGAAAACCCAATTGGGTGGAATTAGAACCCTAGGATCATCTTCAAAGTCGAGCAAAGAGAACTTTACCCAATCAAACCTACTGATTAGAACTAAAGTTATAACAATTTTGATCGCCACAAGTTACCCTGGTAAGCTTAAATTGAGTTCTTGATTAAAGAACAAAGAAAAAGTTCTCACAAAGTGAAAAAACTCTCAAGTATTTTTTTTCTCTTCCAAATCTACTGAATTACATGAATAAGACTCCTTTATATAGGCCAAAAATCTTTAGAGCCTGAACTGAACAAGGAAATCCTAATCAATAAGGAAAAGTTTATTCCTAATCCTAATCTGATCAGGACTTATCTAAATAACTTAAAATCCTAAACACAATCCTAATCAATAAAGATATAGTCTACTCCTTATCATAATCTAATTAGGAATTATCTAAATAAATTAAAAAAATGAAAAGTAAAAAAAAATCAAAAAATCTGAAATCCTAATCTATAGGCCCATGAATACATGCAAATTGGGCTCCATTCATCTTGGACATGTGAATTGGGCTCTAAGCTTTATTCATCTTTTCTTTTTAGCCTTAACACAATGTAGAAAAGTGATCAATCTTGGCAATGCATCTGATTCATTTTGAATAGGCTTCTTTGCTTGCATTTCCATGATTAGTCCTTGCAAAGTTTACTCCATGCGTTTAGTCTTTGCCCTAGTCATTGGACCTCTAATTCCTCGCAAAGGATCATAAGAATGGTTGGAAATAGGTGTTTGTGCAAGTTGATCTCTATCATTCCTTCCCTCCTCGAAAGGATTCATCCTCGAATCACCTACATACAAAGATAAATTAGTGACGTTAAAGGTAGCACTCACATTACCATAGCTGCTTGACAAATCTAGCTTATAGGCATTGTCATTGATCTTTTCTAACACTTAAAAAGGCCTATCTCCTCTAGGCTGCAACTTAGATTTCCTTTGAGCAGGAAACCTCTCTTTACGCAAATGAACCCAAACCTAATCCCAAGGTTTGAAAACAACCTTAACACACCCCTTATTGGTTTGCCTTACATATTGCTCATTCTTTTTGTCAATGTTAGCTTGAACCTTGGCATGCAAATCCCTAACAAAATCTGCCTTTTTTTTACCATCCAAATTAGCATTTTCATTAGTAGGCAAAGGTAAAATATCCAAAGGAGTTAAAGGATTAAAGCCATACAC